>SNQJ01S0017413.1:25619-39646 GCA_010110895.2 Picea sitchensis
ATGGGGGGGAGAGTGGAGGAAAACAATGGCGGTAAGAGAGAAAGAGAGAGAGAGGGAAAGAGGGAGACAAGGAGAGAGGGGAAGAGGGGGAAGAGAGAGAGGGGGGGAGAGTGAGCGAGAGATAGGGAGAGAGAGGTCAGAGAGAGAGAGGTAGATAAAGGGAGGGAGGGAGAGGGGGGAAGAGAGAGAGAGAGTTACTTTGTTTAAATAGGAATGTGTCCACGTTCTTGTTCCTAATAATGTGCACATGCTTTAGAAAATCACACCTTCTTTAGGAACGCACATGTTTTCTGCCCATTTTTTTCTTTTCAAATTATTTTTGGGCAAGAGTGACAACTATAGCATACATGTTTCATGAGTTGGTTGCCTCAAATTTAGGTTTGGTATGAAAAACCTAGTGGTTTTTTCTGTAAATACATAAAAGCCTCCATTTTTATGAATTCATCTCTATATCTCTATTTTTTATGTTATTTTTCTATAGGGTACACAAATTCATTGTCTTTGAAACTAAAGACACAAATAGAGACGGCTATGCATATTCCAAATATACAATGTTTTAAAAATAATAATATTTTTTACTATTTTTAATCTATTTTTGTCTTGAAATATATCAGAATCCAAAAAATACATACCTCTTTTATTTTTACTATAAATTTTTATTACCTTAACCATTTTTAACATAAGTTATATACCACACTATAAGATACCAAGATATACAATCTAAAAATAAATTAAAAAATTGTTTGATAATGTTACGACCCTCGTAGCCTGCACTAACATAAAACATTGTAATTTCAAGGATATATTGTCTTTTATAATTTAAAAAAACATAAAATTAATATTATAAATTTTGAAAAATACACCACACTAGAAAAATGGGTTCTCTGCAATTATACAAAGATTTTAAGTAAATACTATCATCAAGGTACTCAACAACTACACTAACATAGACATATACCATATATTTTTCTTGAAAAATAACATACCACTGTTAGAAAAACTCCAATTTAACATAGTTATTCACAATTTATATAAACAAAAAATATATATTCAGAAAACTAATTCAATTTCCTATATTTCATATTTTTACAGCATATTCAAATTCGTTGTATAAGTACCTTGAATAATCTTTCCAAGTTAACATATTTTTGTTTTTCCATGTTTTCATTGCCACTAACGCATCATGAGAGACCGTCATTAGCTTTCACTCACCCTTATAATTATATATACTATGAATTGGAAATGAGGTATAATTGTGGCAAATTTGAATGGAGATGAGGTTTAAAATTTGAATGGTGGTGGAGAGGAGTTTTAAAATTTGAAATATGGTCTCATGTGATTCATAAATTAGGTGCATAAGTTCCTGCACTTACTTATTTTCTTTTCTTTTCAATATGAGCACTTCACCACATATTCCAAAACCTCAAGTTGTCAAGGGAAGGCCTAGAAAAGTCACCCTAGAGAGTCTTTATGAACATAAAGAATCAATAGAGAAAATCAGAGTAGAGAGAGAAGTGAAACATCAAACTGAGTTAGAGGCAATGCTTGATAACAAATTTTGATTGTTAGAAGACAATATTCATACACAAAGATAAAGAATAGAATATTAGGTTTCAAGACTCAATTGAAAAAAATCAAGGCTAGAATACAAGAAATGGAAAAGAAAAAACAATCAACCCAAGAAGGAGAGGTCAAAGAAAATCTCAACATGAGAGATAACATGCTAGAAGAAAAACTAACTAACAATTTGGCCCTAATTAGTTTGGAAAATAAATTGGATATCAAACCCATCAAAGAGGAAATAAATAATCTAATTGAGTTGGATCATGAGTGTAAAAAAAGAGCCATGAACCTCATAATTTTTGGTATAAAATAACAAGACGAGGACATGCTAGCAATAGTAAAAGATTAACTAAAAAATAAATCACAAATTGAAACAAATTAAATCATAGAAGAAAAGAAGTTGGGAAAAAAATCAAACATAAATATAGGTTGATCTATGTCAAATTAAGTTGTAATGACCATAAATATCGCATACTTAGTAAATATCCAATCTTAAAAGGGTTAGGAATATTTATCAATGAAGACCCCATTCCAGAATACCAAGTTGAATTAAGGAAGGAAGCTCAAAAGGTAAAACAAGCCAGGATGGAAGTGTTGGCATAAAATTGAGACCATGGTTCTCATAGGTTACCAACAAAGGCACCATTGTAGTCTAGGTACGCAGGAATATTCAACCTTCCGCAAGAGAAGGAGGTCTCACCTGAAGCATAGCCAAGACGTGTATGTGGTGAAGTGAGTTAATGAAAACCAAACATCAGTTCTAACTTAGCACTTCGCAGATCCATATATTGATTCTTAAAGATGCACAGAGACAGTGATCAAATACAGACTAGACATAAAGTAAATAATGTATGTGACAAAATCATGGACCCATGCACATCATAATAGACTCCTGAAAAGATTTTTTAGGGCCCAAAACATTCTATTATATTCATTGTATCACCATCAAGCATCATACGATAAGTATATCTCTCATACAATATCTTGTGCGATGAAATCTAGTCTCAAAACCCATTATAGATGCAAAACCCTCTTGTGCAAGTGAAAGAAACCACAACATACCCATTACAATAAGACATCATGACTATGGCCTCATAATACCAACCCTAACAATAGAAATGACAGTTTGTCTCTTCTGTGCACTCAATCATTAACTCATTAACCTCTTCTTTGACAGATTTCCTTCTGATTTATACTTTTCCTTCTGCCACTTCTTAGATTCTTTCTTTTGCTATCTTCTCAGATTTTCACTAGAATCTGCTAGTTTTCCAATTGTTGCATAGAAATTTTGACTGTTTCTTCTACTTTTACATTCTAAGTTAGCTCGCAGTATGTTTCATCTACTTGTAATTTTCTAGCTGGCATGTGATTTTTTTGACTCCATTCGCTGCTCATCATATTTCAGTTAGGCTATAATGATTTTCCCCAAAATTAAGCATTCCCAAAAATGAACAAAAACAAAGGGCCCAACATGCCCTGACCACAATCATTGACTTGCCCCGAGTCAACCTTCTTCTTCTTTGCTGGGGCCGCCTTCAAACGAAGGGCCCAACTCTAGGATGACCTTTACTGCTAGTTGGCAGAATCCATTATAATTTTGTACTTGATCCTACCACTTCTTCACCAAAATGGAGGCTCTCACAACAAACTCTTGGGCTGCTGCAACTTTCAGCTCCGCCAGCTTAGTGGCGATCAAAGTATTCCACTATATTTCTACAACTAAATTCATCTAGTGTGTTTTGACATATTCATATTAGACTATAGGGAGGAATTCCTTGAGTTATTTCATAGCTACCTGTGCAGATTCATATAGTTGATCCATATTTTTTTTGGCTTCATGTAGTTCAATAAACTTGGCTTTCTAGGAAATGGGATCAATGATTTTTTGTGCTACTACATTCATCTGTCCGATCTACTCTTGAAGCTCCTATGTTGAATTGTTCTTTTTTTCCAACAAGTTGGCCCAGTCCTTGATCATTGAAATCAATTTTTCAGCATTCATTGGCCTGAGAATGGAAGTATGAGCGAATTGTATTTCCATCAACAACAACCTAGGTGATCTTTACGAGAATATCTTTCGGATTTTCCTACTCCTGGAGTCAAATAGCCTTGATCTATTTCTAGAGATTGTATGACTTTTCTGTGAGCTATGACCATGCTTTGGATAAAAGTGAAACTCTTTCCACTAGCACGACCAGGGAAATATCCTTTGGTAATTCCAGTGCCACCTTCTTAAATGTGGGCCACACTTGAGAAAATTTCACTAATACGACATCAACAGTGGACTCAACCTATGTGCGCATTTGATGTTCTTGATCTTTGTCCTTCACAACTACAACTAGCTCCTTGTGTAATTGTTGTGTCTAATTTGTAAGTTCATCATTGGCCTACTCTACCATGACAATCCGTTGCTCAAGTTGATCCGTTGAGGAATGCATAAGGTTCAAGAGTTGTGGTGTGGACCAAGATGCAAGTTGTCTACTAGTGAGACATGGATCCATAGACAAATGTGATGCAATCATTTAGGCATTGTAAACATATCTTTATGATATGCTTGTGATGCCTGCACCATATCAGCTAGTTGAGGTATCTCTAAAGCTACATGTGAGCTTGTCTTGGACATCTAGGGGAAGCATGTTGATCACTTCAATGTGCTCCAGGTACATTTCCAATATGGTGCAGCAATGTTGGGGATCATGTAGTAGTGGTGCAACTTATTCTTTGATGGAGCTGGTGTTGTTAGTTGAAGTAGCCTCTTCCTCTATATCCATCATGTCAATTTGAGTATCTTGACCCACCTTCTCATGAACCTCTAGTACTTCAGTTGGCTCAGGATTGGGTTTTACCTTTGATGGGGTGTCAAGTATAACATGGACCTGCGAAATGTTAGGGAAGGTGGATGGAATGGGGATTGTGGTTCCTACAGTCATAGTGAATGGGTCACTAGAATATTTCTCAATGGTCTCAACATCAGTTTGGGGAGGAGGGGATGATGGAGTGGTGTAGGGAGCACCTACAACAAAACTAGAAGTCTGTGTCTTAATATATTCAATGATAGGGGTGTATTTTGAGTGTTCTATGGGGTCATCGGGAATAGTGATAATGGGGACAGATGATGGCATAGGGGGAATGGTGTGGGTATGGGATGGAAGTGAAGAAGTGGTTATGGAATCTTTAATGATGGGACCAGTGGTGGATGTGGACAAATATCCAGTGTAGGTTTTCTTTGGGGGAAATTTAGCTATTAGTATGTCACAAAGTACTTATATTAAAATGCATCATCATCTGGAATTGATAGAAAGCGTTGCGGAATTTTCCTCGGCAATGCCTCCTATTCCATGTCCTCCTCTAACTTTTAGGGAGAGAACGGTCTTTTGTTGGATGTAGTTCTAGAACTTGGAACATGTTTTGGTGTTGGGGCCTCCTGAAGTGAAATGACAGGAATCTGATAGAAAACACTAGACTTATTCTTTACTCGCTTGACTCTCTGTGAGGAGAAAACCTCCTTGTCTATAATATCCTCACCGAGGTATTAGGGAAAGGAATGAGTGTGAAATTGTTTCATAGTTGTACCTAGTGGCCGCACAGAAGTGTGGTCTCTATTCATGCCAAACCATATTGTGTTGGTATGTTGATTGAGGATATCCTATGGAATCCTATGTTGTCTGAATTTGTTGCTAAATCCCTTCCCATTGGTGGTCGTCACTTCCACATCACAAACGTGACTAGATGGTATAAGAAGATGAAGTATCTATCCTTTTCGTGTGCATCTACATAAGCCTGCAACATTTTCATCCTTAAATATTGACACTAGTCCAAGAGGGAACCCTGCGCATAAAAATCGACAACTGAGAAAGCATCCAACATGCATTCCACTTTGGTTTAGTTCTTCATTACTTTGTTGGAAATCAGGTAACAAGAACAGTGGACCAGTTCAGATAGAATGGGTGAAATCAGGGCTCCTTGACCCCCTGTCTTGGTGTTGAACTTTTCATAGAGGCTAACCTCTACCTTTTTCCTTTCGTGATTCCCTGACTCTTGGAATCCCTTTGTAACGTCGTCACCTTCTCATGAAAGACTTGTAAACCAATGAATATTGTCATCATGAATCAGGTAATTTGTGTCCAACCATAGGGAGCCATTATGGACATGAATGATGAGGAATTTGGTGTAGTAAGCAACTTGGCCAGTAGTCCCAAAAACTATAAAGTATCACAAGTTCATCAAAGTAGAGTCTTGAAGAGGTAGATATGTAGGTTTCCATTTCCACTGTAATTATCCAAAATATAGTGTTGTGCATTATATATATGTGTGAACAACCATTTGGGGGTACAATGCATAATTTTTAAACTCTATGTCGATTATCTGATTCTACTTGATGTTTCCCAGTAAATCGCTAAGAACTTCATCTTGTGGATCAATGAATTCCACTGGAACAACAAATTTTGGAAGGGACCCCCAAGAATTGGTTGTCCAAACCATGGTAGAACACCTGCGTGAATAGACAAACTCAACAGGAGGATGCGAATGTGGGAGAGGATGCACAGAACAGTCGGTAGGATCCAAGACTAGGAATGCAAATGACTTAAATAAAACATAATAACTTGAATAGTTGGGCGATGACAATTTTATAGGGAATAGTAAGGAGTTGAAAAGAGTGCAACATTAAATAGTCATTAAGAAGATAGCATAGAAGTAATGCGGCATTAACTACGAATATGACCAACGAACGTGACAAGATATAATAAGTGATTTGGGTAATAATGAGCACAAGTACCAATACAAATTTGACATAACATAACCTATGGAACATTTAAGTAACACACTGGTGGTTAACCAAAAAGGTACTAATAGCCTTTTGTACTTAAATGTATTTTACGGGCCTGAACAAAATTGGAACGAAAAGGTATGAAGCGTATTTAAAAAACATAAGGATAGTGACCCGACAATGAATTAGACCTCAAAAACTACTAAATGCATAAAATATTTGACATAGACTCTTCCATGACCATAAAGGTGTTATCTAGGATGGAAAAAATGACAGTGAAAACTCGACTCTAGGACAAGTGATAGTTGGACACGTCATCGTTTATTGGATGAAAAGGGAAAACAACAAAACAAAATAGAAACCTACCTACTTTATTCACTCCCTGTGATAGGAGGGTTTTGAAACCTCTTTCAATGAGAAGAAATATAGGGCTTCAGGTGTGCACCATTCACCCATCCCAGACGAAGAATACCATTTAGTTGTGCCAGTATAACAACTCCAGATTCCTGAATTTCTGCAACTATGAAGGGCCCAAGCTAATGAATTTTCACTTTCTCTGGATGGTTTTGATACTTTCTTTCATATAAAAAAACTTGATCACCTTGTGCAAAAGTTTTTTTTTTTATGTGCCTATCATGCCAAGCCTTTTGTCTATCTTTCTCTATAGTTTGATGAAAATTGGCCAGAAATACTACTTCATCCAATGTTAATAGCTCCACAACCCTTTCCACAATCGATTCATCATCTTTAACATGAGTCACTTGTGAAATATATAAAATTGGAGTGATGAACTCAACGGGGATAACCACTTCTCTAACATGAACTAGTTGGAAAGGAGTGTGCTTGTGTAGTTTCTTAGAAGTAGTCCTATAGGCCCTGTTAGCACCATAATTTTTAGAGTTAGAGTCAGTCCTATATGAGTTGTAGTTCATGTGTCAAAGCATGTGAGGTCTAGAAATGAATAACAAATGGGTCGAAATCAACAAGTAGTGGGTTTGACCCTTGGATTCGGGAAAGGGTGTAATGATTAGTTATGTGTGACTTGCAAAAGTCACTTTCCTGAAAGATCAATTCCTTTCAAAAAAGGGGAATTTACGTGCTAGAGATCGAGGCAATTTGTTGGGATAGAGGTCACATAGATGGATATAACAAACATCATCACCTAATTATGAAGTCAGAAAGGTAAAAAATCATGGTGCTCATATCATGTATACTCCGTCGCTCTTATCATCTGTACTTTGCACACTTCAAAGTGTACCTGTCGCACGAGTTTCCTGCACAAATATTCAACCTGCTTCTAAACTTCTCGTCTCCATGGACTTATCTTCCTCTGCCATGATTCCTTCCCTTACCCATTCAAGTATAAATATTGGTCACCCTGCATACCTCTCCCTTACTTTCTGGATTTGTAGGTTGTCTATGGTTTTTTCTGCAAATCCTGGAGCCCTTTGATGTGGGAAAGTTGATCTCCATAGTTCATATTGAGAGTTTGTTCATTCAAGTTGTCGTGCCTCTTTCGTCATTTTCAGTCATTGTTTAAAGCATGTTAGATTTCGCTACAAGCTAGCACGTTGGACGATATTGCTTCTCATGGTCAGCCTTCCTTCTTTGGAGTCGCTTCTTGTCGCACTGCATTTCGTTATACGCCTAAATTCTCTGTCTCGCGACCTGTCTCCCAGTATTTTTCTACCACACTAGAATTTTTTGTCGTGTTTCCCTACCACGATGAGCCTCCCACTGTTGTTTTCCACCACGTTGATCTCCTACTGCACCACACTTTTCCATCTCACCTTACTGTTGCGTTGTGGACTCATGTGGCTGATTTTGTTGGTCGTGCAAAGTTTCTATCGCTGCCTTTTCGACAGGCCTCTACGAAGTACATCATTCTCATTTTCTGCGCAGAGAGGGAGTTACCATTCATTACCATGCACACAAAACAAATACATATTGGCATCATGATGACATCTTAAAGAATAAGAAAGAAGGCATGAAATGGCAGGGTCATGATGTGTGAGCCTCAAGACTTGGCATTAGTCAATGAAGATTTGGAAATCATATCATCTTTTGAGTAGGTCGAATGTATGCGCTATTGTGAAAACATCAAAGGGTACAATGCTAAGCTGGCAGAACAGTTCACTCTCAGTTTTAATGGGTTCCACGTGACCATCGCGGGAATCACCTTCTGAGTGATCTAGATTATTTTGAGAATGACATGAAGGAAGAAATATAACCAAGATATAATAATGAAATACACATAAATATAGAAGAGAACACAAAAATACAATGAAACCCAACTTTTATTACTGAATAAGATAGAAAAGCATTGTAGAACACAAAATGGAAAATTGGGGTAGCTTATCTCTAAAAAGAAAGAGATATTGGCTACGCTTCATTCACAATAAGATTTACATCACGCTCCTTTGCATGCTTAAAGGGCCTCCACCTCAATTATATATGAGAGAGTGGGAGGAGAACAATTCCCATGATGCATATGGGATGAATTGGACTAAGTTTATAAAATTCCATAGGCATGTAAAATACTAGGACTTCCCAGGAAGTCACCCATCCAAGTACTACTCTAGCCCGAGCACACTTAACTGCGGAGTTCTAATGGGATCTGATGCACTAATGTTAAATTGTAGGCATGTACATAAGGCCATTACATGATGTATGCAATTAACAAATGAAGATGACATTACATTCCATTCCCCATCAAAAGGGTGAATGTTATGGTTTATCAAAACCACAGGCTCAAAATGGTGATTCAATGGAAAAGGTGGATGGCCACCGAGATCCATATGGATCATTCATCCCCCCTTATAAAGAAATGGTCCCCATTGTGTCAAGTTCCCTTGGGAGATGAGGAGACTTCTGCTAAATCTGAATCTTGGTGCACTAATTGCCTTGTTGAAGAAGTTGTCTTGCTTATCTTGTTGAAGGTTGTCATGAACCTGTTGATGGAGGGGTTGAATCAATTCAACCAATATAGTTTCATGATCTACCTGAGTGTGGGAGGACTTTGTCAGTGAAGATGAAGCATGAAGAGTATGAAGGGTTCAATTATAACCTTGCTTGACTGGGTAGTGTGAAGGCACCCCCATAGGTGCAACAATAATATCTTGGTACTCTTGTTGATCTACTTCTATTGGATAGAAATGTCTTGGGCTAAGGCTACAGTGGTTGCAATGTCCTTCTGTTCACCTTCTAATTGGATTGTGAAGAGGATAAACTTTTCAATATGAGAGATTACTTTGTGGCATTGTTTTGGTGGGACAATAGTTGAAACTACCTTTAGTATCCTGTATAGTTGACCCCCCAGATTAACAATGATGCTATGGGGCCGAGAATCATAAATAGCATGACGCCTCCACATATATGGTTGGCCTAATAGAACATCACAGAATTCCAGTGGGGAAACATCACATAATACCTCATCCTTTAAGGGCTTGATGTCATAGGATATGCGACATTGTTGGCTGACACAAAGATCTTGACCTTGGCGAAGCCACCTGATGTTGTATGGTTGTGGGTGTGGTGTTGTTGGAAAATCCAACTGCTTGACAACCTCTATTGAGATGATGTTCTTTTGGCTTCCGCTATTAAAAATAAATGTAGTGGGATCGCCTTCACCCACATCTATGAATGGAAGAGCTTCTCCCCTTCCTCGGGATCCTCTTCTGGTTGGATTGATGTAGTTGTGAGAATAGCAGTGGGTTCTACATCAATGATCTATCTCCTTTTATCATTTTATGAATCAAGGTCCAAGTCAGGGTTTGGATCTTATCTTTGAGCTCGACCACCAATGATTGTATTGAGTGAAATTCATTAGTCTTATGCCAAGGGATATTGTGGAACTCACACCACTTTCTGGTGTCTTTCTTAGACTTCTCGTTACCCTTTTTTTCTTGCATATGGGACTGTCTCTCTTGAGGTTGGCCTTCCTTGATCTGTCCATTCTTTTCCCATTTACTTTGTTGCTTAAATTTCTGCTCAATTTTGACTGCATATCGATAAGCAAATCCCAATGAAGAGATGTCCAAGAAATCTATCTTTGTTTGGATGTACCTGTGTAGACCACTGTGGTACTTCATAACCAGGTTTCGGTCAAATTCTTTGATACCCAGCTTTGAGAACAAGGTATGAAATATGTTGGTGTACTCCAACACTGTTTGGTCTCCTTTCTAACACAGAGTTGTCCATCTCATGTATTAGTCCTCATAGTTTCCGACAGGGTAGAACTCCTCCTTTAGGGCATCTGCAAAGGCTTCCCAAGTGGGTTCTCTCCTAAATAGTGTAGATTCATCCTTGGTGGACCTCTCCCAGTAACCTTCCCACCAAGCTTTGACACAGGAAGAGATTTAAGGAGTGCGAAGGTGACCTTTTCACTGTTGGAAATTTTTTGGACAGAGTAATAACCTTCTAGCAGATTCAACCATTTTTCTAGAGCATCTCCATCTATCTGACCTTGAAATAAGGGGATATCAAAATTTACTTGTACCTTGAAGGGTGTCACACTTGCGAAATGGTTTCTTTTTTAATATTCCTCAACTTCCTCCATCGATAGTCTTCGAAGGATCTGAGCAAAGTTTCCCACCATCTCATTCCTTTGTCGCACAAGGGCTTCCTCGAGCAATGTCTTAAAAGGATCTCTTGCTCTGTCATCTCTCTTTTCTTCTTCCATGGGAGGCCGCTTGGGCTAGCAAGAGTGGTTTTCCTCAAGAGAAACTAGCTCAAGATCCAAATATCTATACCCTAACCTCGTCTGGGACCTGCTTTGAGAAATGACAAGGAGAATACTACTTTGATACCATTGATCCAGATTATTTTGAGAATGACATGAAGGAAAAAATATAACCAAGATATAATAATGAAATACACATAAATATAGAAGAGAACACATAAATACAATGAAACCCAACTTCTGTTATTGAATAAGATAGAAAAACATTGTAGAACACAAACTGGAAAAATGGGGTAGCTTATCTCTAAAAAGAAAGAGATGCTGGCTATGCTTCATTCACAAGAATATTTACATCACACTCCATTGCATGCTTAAAGGGCCTCCTTCACCTCAATTATATATGAGAGAGTGAGAGGAGAAAAATTCCTGTGATGCATGTGGGATAACTTGAACTAAGTTTATAAAATGCCATAGGCATGTAAAATACTAGGACTTCCCGGGTGGTCACCCATCCCAATACTACTCTAGCCTGAGTGTGGTTAACTGCAAAGTTCTAATGGGATCTGATGCATTAACACTAAATTGTAGGCATGTACATAAGACCATTACATGATGTATGCAATTAACAAATGTAGATGACATTACATTCCATTCCCCATCAAAAGGGTGAATGTTATGGTTTATCAAAACCACACACTCAAAATGGTGATTCAGTGGAAAAAGAGGATGGCCACTGAGATCCATCTGGATCACCGAGTGATAGAGGACACTTTTTCAATTGTGACAAATATCCCTCCACGCAGTGAAAGGTGGTTTAAAGGCATGCCTTTAGACATTTTATGCTATAAAGACTTTATCAAGGCGAACTGCCTAAATGGGAAAATTGGAGCAGGCATTCCAAGTCAGTACCTCTAGAAGCCTTTGAAAAATATCCTAAAGGTAACTATAACGTATCCATATCACATCAGAATGCTAATTCACTTCACAGGAAGAAAACCTTTGAACCTACCTTTCTTATTACATCGAAGCCTAGAAAGGATGGAAGACAAATTCCAGGCCGAGGCTACCCAACCGAGGAAAAAATTATTTCATCTATCATTGATCAAGTTGTTGGTAGTCGAAGAATTGAGACGGCTATATAAGTATTGGGATTCATTTCTGATTTCAGTCGAAAACCCCTAGGACCCCAAAGAATACTTTCCTCTATCCGCGAAGGAAACAACATTCCACGGCGTAGGGGAAAGAATGGAAGAGGCCTCAGGAAAAGGAAAGGAAATAGAATATTCGTCATCCCACCAGCTAGCACCCTAAAAAAAAGGCAAACCAAGGTTGATCAAGAAGCCCAAGGAGACCTAAGCTCCTAGTGAACCACGCACCCAGTCTGCTACCGAGAGGTTACTCATGCACATTTTCTAGCTTGAACCTGTTGAAGGTTCAAGTAGGGGAATTGGTGAAAGACGTAGAAGGTCTGTCACCGAAAACGTGGAGGTTCAAGAGTCATCACAACAACTGAAGCAAGCATAGCTCGCTATTGCCGAATTGTATTGGGAAAATAGATAATTAAGAAGACAGTTGGTATAAAGGATTGTTGAAATGTCAGCATCATAGAACCAAGAAAGAAAAGCAAAATGGCTCAAAAGACAGCTCAGAGAGGCGCAAGATGTATTCATTCAACTGTGGGAGGAACAAAGAGTGTCAGAGGAAAGAATCGCAAGGAAATTCAAGGAATGTAGACCAATCATGGATAACGCCCACGCGACTCTCGCCAACGCTCAAGAAAATATGAAAGGAAATGTGATCTTGTGGAGACAACTAAGGAATATGAACAAACAAACTAGTCTCTTAGGAAAAGACTCAGAGTTTTTAGGTTGCAGGTGAGGCTAGAGGCATGAGTGCGACAACCCCATTTTGTATTTTTTATTGTGGCACGGAAATTGTCTCCCCACATGTCTTGTTTCCTACTGGTCAACAAAAATGTCTGACACAACACCCACGTGGTGAATATTGGTCACGCGGATGTTCCAAACTTACCTATTGAGGAGGACAAGTGTAAGAGAAACAAATGCCATTTTTGAATATGTTTGACCTCCCAACCATCATTGTGACCTAGAGTTTCACGAGCACCCGCAAACGAATGTCCTCTACACCAATTCATCATGTGCATGCTACAACCAGTTATCGTGCAGAAATAACCAGAGCCCGTTACACAAGGTGGAAGAGTTTTCGGAAATGCATTCGATCACTCGGGAACCCCATAAAATAATACGTCGATGCATCAAAACCTGGTGATCGAATATACTCATGACTAAATTATTAATACAAAGACATCAGTTATGTTATTATTGGGTACATTTGGGTTTCCAATTTTAGTAAACTCTATTCGAAAGGGCATATGGGAGGAAGTAACTGAAACCCAAATTCCAAGAGAAGTAGTTTGAGGCACAGTAGCCCGAGGGGGCAGTTTTTTTTCTATATATTGTATCTTTGCAATTTAATCCAGGTTAGCAAAGTAGTGTAGACAGAGGACTATTGAATGTAATATTTGAATCTGAATAGAAATAACAATGCATAAGTCTCGAATCTTTGGCGAAAATATTCTAATGGTGGTGATTTGATGTATTGTGAGCCTATCTATGTATTCACTTCCTGTCTCCTATAAATTCATATATATTCTCTTTATTTAAATTGGAACGTCTGATGAGTTTAAAATTCATTGTGCGGTGCTTTAGACTCAGCCATTTAAACTATATGTTTCTTCTAAGTTAGAATTCATCTTTAATGGTGATCTGATTTTCTTTATGTACCCTTTCTTCCACCATACACAATGACATTTAAACTGAAATACCACTATCTATTTAGCCTTTATCCTCTCAAGGTTTCATTTACCAGTCATTGGTTTCTCTCACTTTCAAGAGGTTGACTCCATAGCCAAAATCTTTGTATTTCCTTTCCATAGAAACCATAAACATTTCCCAAACACATAAATCTAGCTGACAATCCAAAGTCATATCTATC
>SNQJ01S0017413.1:60197-113603 GCA_010110895.2 Picea sitchensis
TGGTTGAGTTTTTAGTTGCATGTGTTAATTAACCATTTGAGAAGCTTAATGAAAGAATGAGGAAATAAGAGGAATCATGGCAGCCATATACATATATGCAAATCTGAAATGAAGTAATAAATAGCAAACCATAACAAGAGAATTGATAACGAAGTTTGGCACAAAATTGCCTATGTCTCTGGGCCTTTGTCTCTGTGGGGGAGGCTTCTTTATTTCTGTTAAAAGCTCAAAAAATACATCGTAGCAGTGCCAATTGGCTACAAGACTGATCTGGTCATGTTCTTCCAGATCTCTGGAACCCATCAAAATAAATGGTACGCAAAACGGATGACCAAAGCTCCCAGAAATGGCCCGCAAGCGTTTGCTCCTCAACAGATTCCCTACATAAAAATGGCTTTGGCTTGGCTTCCCTTCAACATAACTCTGCTCTGACTGTCTTCCCTGGATTCAAACAGGCTTGGTTTTTATAGATCTGAAGTTGGTTATCCATCCCCAACTTCCTCCCAAAATCTGACCTCCAAAAATGCTCAATATCTCCCAAAAATGGATAAATCCATTAATTACAGGCATAAAATCAATTGAAAATCAAAAACATTATATAAAAACCCACTTTGCATATATATTTGGGGGTAAGCCCCCTTTGTCTGGCGCGCACCCCTAAACTTGGTCATATGGATAGATATGTGGCCAAGCGCCAGCCCAAAGGGTTGTGCGCTGGCTCCTTTCCCGTAATCATAGGTCACATGCTAACTTATCATAGGACCGCGTCCTAAATATGTGCCACGACTGTTGGCTATAGCCCTGGTCGTGTGTACCAAAATTGGAGGTGGTTAGGTATATGTATGAATCTGCGGGCTAATTCATAGGATGGCTCGTGCCCCTTTTTGGTGGCTGGTCACATGACATAACAAAACCATGGTTGAAACCATGGGCTAGGGATAAGCCCCATCCCTTTCCGCCACCAACTAGCACTTTGTTTTAATTTAAAAGAATATTTTGCCATATAGCTATTAAGTAACACCAGTGGAGCAGGTGGTTAGCCCGATCCTGCTAGTCCGTAGCTTGGAGGAGGTCGAGGGTTCGACTCTGGTGGAGACCCCAAAATTTTGCATAACACCACAGAACCAACCAGAGGGTGCCATGTGGTAGCCCATGACTGGGCCATGTGGCACCACGTTATTCACCCGAACCGATGCCATTTGTCAACAACTGGTTGGTCCACTTGTCTGTCGCATGACCCATTATGTCTCTGCCACATGTCCTCTCCAAAAGCTGCCACTTCATCTCTTGTTGACGTCATCCTGTGCCACGTGTCACCCTTACAGTGGTGACATGTGTCACCCTCGGACTGGTCCAGTTGCCTACCACATGTCTGCCCTGCCAGCAAACCTGCCCAGTCACCACCTGCCACATGTCTACTGATGTACCTACTAGTGCCATGTCATCTGTATGACTGTATGGCCTATATAGTCAACCTGCCACGTGGACTGTACGGACTGTACAGTCACCCCATTTTTTTACCTGTTTGGGTTTTTTATCAGAATGCGATATCTTTTGCATACAAAGTCCATTTGACAAAGTAAATATATGAGCGGAATCAGGAAGACGAGATGGATGTAATGGCGTTGGTTTCGTCAAATTCTGAGCACTTTCATTTTTTAGCCTTTTTTAGCCCTGTCAGGCAACTGGATCCGATTCTGGATCACACCTCCCCACTAAAATACCTTTTGGTCCCCAAAAGGTTATTGACCAGTCAACAAGGTCGGGATAGGCCACCCGGCTTGTCCTCTATCTCTGAACTTTGTCCTATGCACCTGTCTCATCAAGATCAATTGTAACATAATCATGACAACTGACAGTATATTTGAACCCTGTTACATCTTACTAAAGCCACTATCATCCATGTAGACAACATTACTAATGATAGCATCAAAAAGACGACTGCAAATGAGTTGATATACTTGTAATATTTGCACGACATGAGCTTATCTTGAAGCAACTTATGATTGATTTTTCCATTCAACAATCATTTCTTGTTCTTTCTTAATATCGATTACTTCATTTGAAACAATTATTGGTTTGTTTCTTGCTTGCACTTTCTGCTTCTTTAATTGTTCCATTGTTTGAAGTGTTTATTTGCTTCTTTTGTGAGCATGAACCACATAATCTTGACTTGATTTGGTTAATTGATATTGATTCTTTGTCACGTAGAAGATTTGCCTTACGATCTTATAAATATGGACTACCTAAGACCATTCCACATTCTCTTAACGACACTACATCACATGTTGCTTCTTCCACATACTTAGATGAGATTGTAAATTTGATTGTGCACTACTTTGTTATGCAAATTTGATGATGGTTTCTTATCCATTTAAGTGTAGTAATAAGGCTTATATGATGTACTTGTGTTTTTAACTAATTAGCAACCAATTCTTCAAAGATTAGATTAGATTGAGATCAGCGATAGATTAATATTAATACATCTTAGTGTGTCACATGATTACCCTTATATGAAACAAGTTAGCGCTTCTACAATCAATGCACCTTCACCAATTTTACTGTCATACCAACCAAATGAGATCTTTGATTCATCACGAGATAGAATCCCAAGTCTATGGGTCTTGTTATGCGTTGTTGTTTGCATTCCCTTCTTTCCTTGAACCACTTTGGCCTCTTCGGGGGATAGGCGCCATCTGTTCTCATCATGTTCCTCTTTCTTGCAGTGAGGGCTCCCTTCCTTGTCATTGCATTTGAATTATTGCCATGCCTTTTCCTCTTGTCCTCTTTTCCTTGAAAATAGTGATTATCGACACACTGTTTTCTGCTTCAATATGCGGTAGCGAGCGAAACCTCATCGAGCTTAGTGGGTCCAAAAATTAATACAATGTTTCTAATATGCAGGTAAACCTCCTATATACTTCCATGGAATTTATTGTGTGTTTTGTAAAGGGATATCTAACATCAATGCCATTTTTGAGGGAAATCCATCGATTGTATTCTTGCCTTTTGTCCTTTTCTTAGTTTTTAAAGATTGCCATTCAATTGAAATGCTTTTCTTTATAAACCAAAGGATAGAGGTGTTTCCTAAGTGCATGAGAAATGAACTTTCCTTGATGTAAATACATTACCCCCTTGTTGTGTTCCGTTTTGCAACTTGCTTTGCCACGATATGAGAGTTGTACCTACAAGCCTACAAGCCTCAAAGATGCCAAATTGATTTGTGTGGCCTCATCCTTGATCTATTGCACACTACGGTAAACCTCCATCTGGAATCCAATTGTCAAGTTTTTCTACATTTACTTCACCATCATATATGGGCAACTCAAATTTAACATCAAGTTTTAACAATGGCATTTCATTCTTATGCTTATAAACATTTTTTCTTTCCATTAGATTTTAGAACTTGAACTTGAGAAGGAGGTGATGATGGAGGTGAAGGAGGAATGGGGATGATTCTCTTCCTCTTCACTTTTCCCTTTGAAGATTCACCCAAAACTAGTCTCTTTCATTCCAAGTAATCTCGTTACTTGAAGATTCACCCAAAACTAGTCTCTTTCATTCCAAGTAATCCTCGTACAAAACTTTCACCATCTCCGACATAGCAAGGAAAGTTTTCTGGAACTCTTTCTCATCCTGAGAAAGCCCTTCTTTTGATGCCATCTTCTCACTGTGAGAAGCTCTCTTTTTCAATCCAATTAATGGATTCTCTGCAACAAGCTCTCCTTACCACGCTGTAGTTTTTCCCTGGTTAACATGCAAAACTCAAATCCAAACGTCAACTAGCTCTGATACCACTTGATCCAAAATGATCTTTTAATGACTGTGGTTGAGTTTTTAATTGCATGTGTTAATTAACCATTTGAGAAGTTTAATGAAAGAATGAGGAAATAAGAGGAATTATGACAGCCATATACATATATGTAGATCTGAAATGAAGTAATAAACAGAAAACCATAACAAGAGAATTGATAACGGAGTTCGGCACAAAATTGCCTACGTCTCCGGGCCTTTGTCTCTATGGGGGAGGCTTCTTTATTTCTGTTCAAAGCTCAATAAAATACATTGCAGTAGTGCCAATTGGTTACAAGACTAATCTGGTCATGTTCTTCCAGATCTCTAGAACCCAGCAAAAGAAACGGTATGCAAAACGGATGACCGGAGCTCCCAGAAATGGCCCGCAAGCGTCTGCTCCTCAACAACTACCCTGCATAAAAATGGCTTTGGCTTGGCTTCCCTTCAGCATAACTCTGATCTAACTATCTTCTTTGGCCTCAAATAGGCCTAGTTTTTATAGATCTGAAGTTGGTTATCCATCCCCAACTTCCTCCCAAAATCTGGCCTCCAAAAATGCCCAATATCTCCCAAAAATGGATAAAATCCATTAATTACAGGCATAAAATCAATTAAAAATCAAAAACATTATATAAAAACCCACTTTGCATATATATTTGGGGGTAAGCCCCCTTTGTCTGACATGCGCCCCTAAACTTGGTCATATGGATATATATGTGGCCAAGCGCCAGCCCAAAGGGCTGTGCGCTGGCTCCTTTCCCGTAATCATAGGTCACATGCTAACTTATCATAGGACCGCGTCCTAAATATGTGCCCCAACTGTTGGCTATAGCCCTGGTCGTGTGCGCCAAAAATGGAGGTGGTTAGGTATATGTATGAATCCACGGGCTAATTTATAGGATGGGTTGCCCCCCTTTTTGGTGGTTGGTCACATGACATAACAAAACCACGGTTGAAACCATGGGCTGGGGCTAAGCCCCAACCCTTTCTGCCTCCAACCAGCACTTTGTTTTAATTTAAAAGAATATTTTTCCATATAGCTATTAATTAACACCAGTGGAGCGGGTGGTTAGCCCGGTCCTACCAGTCTGTAGCTTGGAGGAGGTCAGGGATTTGACTCTAGTGGAGACCCCAAAATTTTGCATAACACTAGAGAGCCAACCAGAGGGTGGCATGTGGCAGCCCATGACTGGGCCATGTGGCACCATGTTATTCACCCGAACCGATGCCACTTTTCAACAACTGACTGGTCCACTTTTCTGTCACACAACCCATTGTGTCTCTACCACATGTCCTCTCCAGAAGTTGCCACGTCATCTCCTGCTGACGTCATCCCATGCCACGTGTCACCCTTACAGTTGTGACACGTGTCACCCTTGGACTGGTCCAGTTGCCTGCCACATGTCTGCTCTGTCAGCAAACCTGCTCAGTCACCACCTTCCATGTGTCTGTTGACGTACCTGCTAGTGCCATGTCATATGTACAGTTGTATGGCCTATACAGTCAGCCTTCCACATGGATTGTACGAACTGTACAGTCACCCCCTTTTTTTACCTATTTGGGTTTTCGATCAAAATGCGATATTTTTTGCATATGGAGTCTGTTTGACGAAGTAAATATATGGATGGAATCAGGAAGATGAGACGGACGCAATGGCATTGGTTTCATCAGATTCTGAGCAATTTCATTTTTGAGCCTTTTTTAGCCCTGTCAGGCTCCTGGATCCGATTCTGGATCAAGTCTCCCCCCCATCATTCCCCCCCCTCTCCCTCCCTCCCCCTCTCTTTATCTCTCTCTAACCCACTCACTCTCTTAATATTCTCTCCACATTCTATTCGAAAACACAATTATTCTGATAAAGAATGAATACCTTCAGTAACCACTCACACAACCAGATCAAATATTAACACACCGATGTTTTCAGATGGTAAAACACCTATGGGGGAAAACCCACGGCCCCAACCAACATGGACACTTGGAGAAATTTATTAATGCAAAAGAAAAATTCATAGATGGATTTTACAAGAGAGTTTCTCACAATCTGTCATTGACAAATGACCCTCCATGCTCTTTAAATATAGATCATGGACCAATCGGGTGTTAACACATGGATCAGTGTAGCCATTAATATTGAGGAGAATATGAGCCATCATAACAGTCTATGTTGGGAACATATCGTGACCTTTAGATTTCCTAAATAAAAATGCATACTAATGTATACTAAAGAAATACACTAAGAAACACACTTTTACCTAACGAAAGATTATACCAAGTTGATCTTAAGTAACTCCTAAGTGTCTAAATATCCTAACATCCTCCCTTAAGAACAACTTGGGATAAGATTGAAGGATTTACAAAGATGAAACAATAGGAGAAGGAAGGAGGAATTAGAACCTATCCCTCCTTAATGAAAACTTCCTAAAATCCTAACTGAGCACTAATGGAGATCATTATTATAGAAGATAACATTACTCTGTTAGCAGTTTTGATAACTAGAATCATTCTTGTAGCATGATTTCAATTTCTAGTTCACTTTTTGAGTACATTTTGGTCCAAAGAACAAACCCAAGATAATTTAAACAAGGCTATGTATTGCTAGAGGATACATAACTATGCCCCAACATAATAAAAAATCTTGCTCGAATGAAATCTATAGGAACACATCCTCCAGATCGATAGACACAGATGTATCTTCCTGTAATGCTTCGATTTTGAGCCTCGTAATAAATAATGTATTTTGTTAAATTATGAAAGAGAAAAGTTCCCAAACAATTAAATGAGGCAAGTGTTCTTAGGAAATTTAATGTTTTGATCATTATTAATAATAAATACATCACTGGCTGCTAGACGGACAAGGAAATGAGTTATAGGGGGTTATGATTCCACAAGAGAGGGGGCTTGAGGGGTTAAGTATTATTTTATATTTTATTTACCCATAATTTTTTTAATGGAGAGGAGTGGTTACATGAGATTCTTTGGCAAGGCCATGTGGTTCTTTATTTGCAAGTAAATATATAAAACCATCTTGTGGGATGTTTGGTTCTTATTCTTTTTCTTCTTCTTCTTCACTCATTCACTCACTCACTCATTGTTCATTGTTCATTGTTCACACCTTCCATTTTTTTCTCTCTCTATTCACTCTTTCACCCACTCTTCATTCTTCATTCATTTTGATCTTGATTGGGGAGAGAAAAACGAATTGTAGGGAGGAGCCATGGTTTGGTTGGAAGTAATGATTGTTGGTGTATTCCATCCATGAATTAATGCCTGCAAGTCTAAGATGCATTGGCATGCATTAATTTTTTCCCACAACTACGAATCATGAGAGTCTGAACATGGAGATTCTTAACAGGATGCACTCGATCCCTGGGAGGAGGTGGACAACCTGAGGGACTATGTGGAAGATAATGGAGTCCATTGTCTTGGGTTTTGCAAGCTAGGTAGATGAGAGTTAGTGTACTTTGTATTGTTATGTTTTCTGAAAAGCCTATGAGAGCTTGAGTGTTGACTGGTTTTGGAAGTTGAGTGACACTCTGGAACCGTCCTTGTGGACTCATAGCCCTAGCTCGATGGTGGCATTGTTGTTGAGACTTGGAATAACAGTGTCTATGGTTGGGTGGAATGTCCTTGGTCTACAACCATTTGATGATTCATTTCATTAAAGATAAGTTCTCTCTTTGTCATGGTTTCATTTACCTGTATATTTATTTTGTTGTGTATTTATTTATCTATGAAATTTGTATCTATAATATGCATGCTTGTTGGTTATTGTTGTGTATGACATATCTCTCATTTCCTTATGTTGTAGCATGAATACTGAACTCGGCATGTTAATATTACATTCCTCTTACTTAATTAGAAACTTATTATAATTTGAATTAAGTTCATAAGTGATATTGAAGTAGCATAGCCCGGGCTGGGGGTGGTTGGGTACATTACAGATTGGTATTAGAGCTTCAAGTTGAAACACCAGACTGGTATGGGCCAAAATTGTGGACATGGTATTATGGTTAAAAATGGATATGTCCTTGTGATCTTAAATCTCAAGAAAGATAGAACTATAGAGATCACACAGAAGCTAGAACGTCGTGTAGAAAGCGATCCTTTGTGAAGGATTGGAGAGTCATGCCTGTCCCTTTTGGATCTCGGGAGCATAGTTGATTTTAGGGGAGAAATTTCGCTCATGGGCAAAATTAAGGGGCCTCCAATGTTTTATTGGGAGAATTTTTTGTATTAGAGTAATATTTTAAAACTTATATCATTAGCCCGTAATTTATTTTAGTAGAAAAATCGTGTACAGGGTTAGCTCATGTTTTTAGGAGGGATAGAAGAAAAAAAATTATATTTTTCCCCTAAAATTTGGAGGGACAAGCTTCCATTAGCCAAATTTCTAGAAGTATGGGAATTTTTGATAGCTTCTTCTCCCTGCCATTTGGTAAAATTGGGGTTTATGGTTTAATTCACCCCGATTTTGTGGTATGGGCACTAGGTAGCTACAATCTTCCCTTTGCTCAATTTCCAAAGAACAAGGAGATTTCTTAGAGCATTTTGGCCCTCCCACCTAGTATAAATTGTATGGGATCTGCCCATATATGCATTGGGTTAAAATCAAAGCTTTGTTACTTGTCTGGTTCGTGAGAACTACAGAGTCTAGTGAGTGAAAGGTTATTCTTTATACCATCCCAAAAAACTCTAATTCCCTAGGGTCTGGTTTACCTTTCATATATTGAATCTTCATGCTTATTTCCCCTCGGCAGAATGAAAAAAAGGGCAAGAGATTCTAGTGGTGGAGCCGCTAGTGGAGTCACCTGTTTAGAGCAGCAAACATTAGAATTTGTTACGGTTATCCCAACCCACTTGGAAGGTGTCGCGCAAGGCTTTGGCGGTGAATAATTACCAGGCTTTTTGTTTGTCTTGATAGGTATTTACCGGATCCTTCATCTTACTATGTTTCCTCACAACAAAGAATTATGAATCATATTGGTAAAATTAGAACAATGCTCTGTTTTGTAAATTGACAGTTAGTTCATGGTTCTTTGAAAATCTTAACAAGGAACAAACGACAATCATAAGATAGTGTTATGGGTTCATAGATTAAGTCATGTATCAACGATATTCTTAATTATATAGATTTAGAAAAAAACAACGCCTTTAAATTATTTGATTACATGAGAATCACAATGAGGGAATTCAAATCGCATGGATTTTCTAAGCAATCAATATAGCCAAGTTAGCTCTCATTATTTAGACCTTGAAAACACTATTTTGTAACAACTAGTATCATGTTACACCTTCATTGTGAACAAAAGATCAATCGATCTGTTGAGTACATTTATCAAGTGAGAGGTCCATTACTATGATTGCGATAAATTTGTGCTATTATTCAAATTTCAAAACAACTCATGGTGGAACAAGGAATGAAGGAAATTTTACAATTGCTCTAAAAGACTAGAGTCTATCCTAAGTAAATATAAGCTCATGTAATGGTGGAACATCCTATATGCTCACCAAGGTTCAAGAATGGAGGGACATAGGGACATGCTTCGATATAGTTGGGGACTAGGGCCAAAATTTAAGGGGCAATGAAAAAGGAATGACAAGAGTTAGGAGGGTGGATAACAAATTTTTAAGTCTTTTAATTTTTTGTGCATGACAAAAATATGATGTAAGACTTCACTTAAATACAACCATCTTGTTGAATCTAGTGCAAGTATCCATATCATAAGGTTACCCTTTTCTCTTTCACCCATAAGGTTGCAGTAAAAAAAATTAAGTTGCAAGACAAACCTTCTCTTTTTTCATTTTATATTTTAAATTGTAGGCCAATGGGGCTCTTGGAAGCATCTAGCCTTCCATGGGACAACTAGGGATCCCTCGGTTTATCTCAAGTCATTAAGGATGTCTCAAGGATATCAATGGCCAATAGTAAGGTACTTACACGTTTGTCAAAAAATGCTAAAAGAATGTTAGTTGAATCCAATTTATTTGAATGCAATGCTGATGTAAGTGCTTAGCTAAATCTTGTCAGCATAACTCTCAACCAATCATAACATTTATAGTAAATCCCCAACCTTGACTTGGTGAACACAAAGTAAAAAGTGATTTTTGATTAAGTCCCAAACTTGTCTTGCCTTGGTGAACATGAAGTAAAAAGTGATTTCTGATTAAGCCCCAAATTTGTCTTGCCTTGGTGAGCATGAAGTAAAAAGTGATTTCTGGTTAAATACCAAACTTGTCTTACCTTGCTAAAGATGAAGTAAAATGTGATTTCTAGTTAATTCCCAAACTTGTCTTTGAGGATCATGAAATATACATGGAACCATAAAAAGTATCCTTGTTT
Source organism: Picea sitchensis (assembly GCA_010110895.2). Taxonomy (NCBI): domain Eukaryota; kingdom Viridiplantae; phylum Streptophyta; class Pinopsida; order Pinales; family Pinaceae; genus Picea; species Picea sitchensis. The sequence continues at coordinate 70,333 of SNQJ01S0017413.1, forward strand.
CAGAGTTGCTTTACCTAATACGATGTTATGTCCTCAATGGTTTTTTGTTAATTTCCAGCTAAGCTAAGTTGAATGCATTGCCCTTGTATCAGGTTTAATTTTTTCATCTATTAACTCATGTTTTGTTTGGACATGCTTTAATCTAGGTTATCGATTATTATTCTAACTATTCTGCTATTTATATTTGTTCGGCCTTTGGTAGTAAACCCTCCTAGTTATGGTGACTTAGAAATGTTCATCATTTGAGTCTAGGTCTAGTGCCCCTATGCTTTTAATGTCATAGTATGCAGAAAGCTCACAGAATACAGTAGTTTACCTATACAGGATAAAAAACTTTGTTATGACCTTGCTATTTTCTTTCTAGTTGTCCACTAAAGCTTTGTATGGAGATAATTGGTTTGGTTCTCTCTGCATTTTGTCTTCTCCTTCATTTTAGGATAGAAATATTTAATATGCATTATATATCAAAGCTAAAGTTGCATCAATCATTGTAGAAAATGGGCATAACAATCAACAACTTGTTATCTCACAATAAAAGTGACATTAATAGAATTTATTACACAGTCATCTCAAATAGGAGGTTAAAATCCCAAGTCTTAACTAGACCTTTACTCACCAAATCAAGAAACTGACTTTTATTACAAACATTTCTAAAATGAACACATATAACAACAATAGCAAATTTTTGACACCTTAAGAAGGCTGAAACATTCAATTCAACTTCTACCTAAACAGGGACATTTTTTACAGTATTCTTTATAGAGAAAGTCTGGCCACTTATGCCATTTCAAGATATATGGTGAGACTATAATTCTAAGAATGTGAAACATTATTTCCCTTCAGAATCACTAAATATTACTTAGTAGTTATCTTTCCCTAGATGCTGCAGCAGTAGGGCGTAGAAGCAACAAGGACTTCTCTATATTGTTTATGGTTGTTCTAAGTGTGTCAAGGGATGCATCATATGAAATACGAATGAAGTCATCATTTCCAAAGGCATCTCCTAGGACAAGGGAAACTTGAATTTATGAAAATCTTCAACACATAATCCACCTAATAAATAATAGACAATAGTAGTGAGAATACTAAAATTGCAAGTTATATAAATTTCAGACAACACTATGTTTTCCCCAACTCTCGTCCATGTAAAAATGAGTGAAATGATACTAGATAACTATATCAACTCTGAATGGTCTCTGCACTATAATGAAAAGAAAAAAAAAAGTATCTATTGACAATTACACATGCTTGTTCCTTCTCTAGGAAAAAACGATAGAGAGCTTCCGAGAAATCAATAACACTAAACCCTTCCACTTCAGTTCCATAGTAGGAACTAAAATTGGGAAATAAATAAAAGGTACCCTTCATCAGAAGAAACTAATTTAGTAAAAAATTTCAAAGTTACTCTTACAAGTGATAAGAAAATACAACATTTCACCAGATAGGTACATAATCTAGGACATGTGTCCAAGCAAAACGAAGCATACCTGAGGAACTGATAATTTAACACCCTCCAAGGCTTGCAATCTTTGCACTAAGAAGTCTCTTCTCTCCTTATATTCTTTGACCATGGTAGACACTACTTCACTACCAGCATATCCCAAGCCCATAGCACCAACCCCTGCTTTCTGAGAGATATTGTTAGCACCTGATGTGGCCTATAAGTACCAAGGACATTCCAACAGAATCCTATAGTCAGCAGTTCCTAAATGTACATGAAGAATGTAATTTTATGACATTCTTAAGGTACAAGCTATTATTGAATGCAATATACCATGCTGTAATAGAACGCATAGGAGGCTATTTACTAAGTGTCAATGCAACGACTATTATTTTGGTTTATAGCATGTTGAATAACTCACAGAAGGATGTTTACTAAGACTCAGAAGGTTCTTCACTAAGAATCGATGGAATCACTATTATTTTTGGTGAATTACACATAACACAAACCCAAGCAATAATCTAGTGAATAAAGAAAAAAAAATTACAAGAAATAAACGAACTGAGATCACCATGTCTGTATATATTCAAATTGCCAACACATTCAAAGAAAAATGCTTGGTTATAAGAGTAAAAAAGAACTTGAGATTCTGGAGTTAGCAAGTTAGCAGCAACAATTGAATAAGAGAACGAAGAATTATAACATGGCCATTTCCATGTAATAAATTTCATTGATCAATCAAATTGAATTGGCACATAAACATTAAACCATGAACTCGACAATGAATTTTGAGACATGTGGGTAATCCACTCTGCATATGAATGCAAGGAGACAGATATAACTTACCCATGGAGCAGTTTGCAAAGTTAAGATCGTCTGTATTACTTCACAGTGAGAAAATATTTAAATTCGGGTAAATGATTCAAATCAGAGTAGAAGCAAGCATACATAATCACATAGCAATCAAACCAACATAATAATAAAATATTTTACTCTATCAATTTAAATGGGAAAATTGACAATAAAATGGTGGTCATCCATATAGAGGACTACAAAGTATAATATGGTTATTGACCATAAAGAGAATTACAAATTTTAATGGCTCTCTAAGTTACTATCAACTATATATATCAATTACTCATTTTTCCACCTATGCTTAGGAGGCAACCTCGAGTGTTTCCTTGGTGGTAGTTAGAAGATTAGACATCCCTAACTCTTGAGATTCTTTTTGCAGTGCTCCTCTACTATTTTTTCTTCATCTAGTGAGGCTTCCACGATTTTGGTGGGCAAGTAGGTGGTTAAGAATTTAGCTAGCATGATAAACCATAAAACCCTCACCCCTTCATCATTTTCCATGGAAACAACTTTACTTCTCATCCCTGCTAAATATATTTTATGTAGATCTAAGTATTATGACATTTGTGTTTATTTTCTAGTCTTGGGCCTATTCTAGAGATCCTCTTGATTTGATGGAACTTTGAACTAAAAACTTAGCCGTATACTCTATTTTTTCCTTTCTTGCATGCTTGATTGATTTATGGAAGTCTTAGCAACTGAAGAAGAGTTGGAGAAACCTTCCCTAAACATCATTGTTAGATGAGTTGTGGTTACGTTTAGTACTTACAAAACCATCATCTAAACTAATTTCTTGAGCCTTAGATTCCCTTTTTATTTGTTCTTCCTATCCTCCATAGTTTAGTTCCTTCATAAATCTCCCAACAATATTTTCACATTGATCTCTCAGATGAATGGCATGTCTGGAGCATGAACACTGCATTTGAATTGGCCAAGAGAATTTATATCTTTTAGGATCAAACTTCTTCCCTAGCTTGTTAAAGGATCTTCCCATTAGTCATTGATATTTATCAACATTTGATGCCTTGCCCTTAAAACTAAGCATTGAATACTTGACTAGTTATGACCAACAACACAATTAATATGCTTACAAGACTATGCCAGACTTGGTACCAAACCCAACATTGTCACTTTTTCATCATTATCGAATGACCATATGTGCCCAAACATCTGCAGTTTCAAGATAAGATGACTAAAAGTTCATAATAATCTGATTTGTATCATCTGCAATCTTGTTATGAGGCATATTTCTATGCCATATTTTATGGATCCTTTCAAGCCATGGCAGAAGAATTTTTGTAGTTGACAGCTGGTGGAACAAGAAAGAGAATATTTTGGTCTAGAGGAGGGCAATGCCTCTCTGTGTAAACATTTATCTCTCTGATGAAATGGCTACGACATCATGGATCTTCATAGGGACTGTAATCGATAGACTCCAAGGGGTCGAATTACACTACTGCCTCTCTCGACTCCATCACTTTGAGAAAGCACTCTTTGTTCTGGTGATCTCCATCTATGCCTCTCTCCCTTCTTAGCACAAATGCTTGTCTTCTCGGTAGAGCTAAATAATCTCCCAATGAAGGAGTATCATGCTTATTAATATATAGAATATGTCGTGATTATAATAATTTCTTGATTCATGTCTTGACCTTTAGGGAGATCCAATATTTATGGTTATTTAAAATCCTTAATGGACCTCTTCCTTGATCAAGATACCATGTGTTGAAGCCCCTAAGGGCTGAATTTTTAATGTCTATAGGTCCACTATTATGGAAAAATCAGTAAAATTATGTATGTAAATTGACAACATGATGTATGAGGTGCTTGCATATGAAAAGTTCTTAATATTCTTTCCTATGGAGTTTGTATTGCTTTTAGTTTTCATTTAAAGATGATTGATTTGAATGAGAGGGATTTTCTTTGATGGTTTCTCTTATTGCAACAATTTTGGCTTGATGTTGACTTCTTATTTCATTTCTAATTATGAAACCATATAGGAATCTACAAAATGGCTTTCTTTTACTCTGTGACCTTGACTAATAATGATATCTCCGACTTCAGATAAGAATTTACAAAATGGATTTCTTTTCCTCTGTGACCTTGAATGATAATGATATCTCTGAGTTCAAATGTCTTGTTTTTATTGTTAATATCTCCCTTTACTTTTTTTAAGAAACTTTAAAAATGGAGGATAATTTTTCTCATCTTCCATTTTTTCCCACAAGGTTCATATTTTCCCATCCTCTAGAGGTTACATCTCTCTCTCTCTCCTGGAAAAATTGTCTTATATTACAAACTGATGAAAATGATATGTTCAGTACAATAAGAGGATTTTATCCCTTCTGTGAAGCCATGCAATGGGATCCATCAGATTTGATAGAGCCACATAATCTACAATTTTAATTTAACATGGTTTTTAACAACGATCTGAATTGCTAATATATGCAACAGCTTATAGAATACCATACTCCCCCAATCACATTTACTACCTTCAAAGGAAGATTTATATTGAATGGATTGTAGCAAGAGATGGTTGCTAGTCTAGGTATATCAACTAGAAGAGACGAGAAAATGAGGAACACAAATATGAGTAAGTCAAAAGAGTTCAGCTTGGTTGGAGAGACAACAATAGAGAGGAGAAATGAAGATAAATGTCCTAACTCGTTGCATAAGGATCCAACATAACTTCATTCCTTTCCATAAGGATCTGACAAAGGCACATTCTTAAAATATATACATGAGTTCCTTTTATTTTTCCATTGCATATGGAGGCATTATGTTAATATTATTCGAGCTACACAGATTTGCACTGATAGAATAAACTCTACAACTAGGAACCTAGAAATTACTCAACCTCCTATCAAAACTACAAATCTTTCTATCCTTAATATATGAATTCTGTATGAAATATTCAAGAGTATAGACACTGCATACTAAAATAAAATCAGAACAACAGATAAAAAGATACTAAATCTGCATAATTCAGCACTCTAGGAAGTATGACACCAAACATATTTATGTTCCTAAATCACACAACTCTATTCCTAAAAAAGAAGAATTACAAGAGCAATATTCTCAAAGCTTGGATTATCTAACTCTTAAATTCTGTGTATCAGTGAATCACCCTCGCTTTCTCTTATAAACCAAGAAAAGAGAGGTTTTAATAAAACCTAGCCACCCATGTGATGCGCCTCCTTGCAGAAGTTAAAACACTAACCCTAATGCATCCTCATGCATGAGTTTTCATACCTAGTGAAGTGTGCCCAAATCAAAAAGAGGAAAATACATGCAAGCATGAAAGAATATCTATCATTGATGCACCTATATACTCTGGGGTTCCGTGCCCTCCTAAATATAGCACAACCTCCACATTCAATGCAACTTAACTCCAATGAGAACCGTGCCTTCCAGGAATAGAAAAATCTTTATGCAAAGTGCCTCTGTGCATTGGAAGCTATGCCTTTTTAAATCTGAAACATGCATGTTGTGTGTAGATGCCCTAAACAACTGAATGCCTCTGTATAATTCGACACCCCATCCCTCTAAATATCATAAATCAAATCTACACATCGCACAAGAAGGATGGAATAGATCTTCTGTTATACTCCATTTTTGAAGGAGAATCACTTAGGAGCAATTGGTAAAACTTTTAACTAACAACTATCCTATGTTTTCTATATACCAACAAGTTTGTTTGCATGAATGGATTGAAGAGTTTGATAAACCTGTGCAAGAAAAGAAATGCTAACAGAATCTAAAACACATGAAATAACAATGGCACACACTCAGTACACAAATATTTACTCTGGAAACAATTAATTGGGAAGACCAACCTAACTGAGAGACACTCCTCTCTCTCTCTCATTGTTTAACTTCATTGTTTACAATAGAATATTTCTATATTCCATAGCATCCAAAACCCTATTCTGTTAACCTGGATTTGATTATAACTTTGATTCCTTAACTATCATTAGTTTACAACGGGTTGAAAAAATATTGGCCAAAAAAGCACAATATAGACCAAAACGGAACACCTTTGCTTTGGGATGATATTGAGTCTACCTGCAAAGAGTACAACACATGTCCCACATCCTCCCAATTGATGTATTCTATGCAAAAATGGGGGCAAGGGGAAGGATTTTATATAATTAGCTGCTAGAGGCAACAATTCCCATTGATTCTCTACACCAAGATAAATTTTCAATACTAACAGTGTTTGTCAATGAATCTACAATGTTCTTCAGGGTGTCTAACTTTTCCAACAATAATTTGTTATATTCAACCATGTCTAACAAAATGGCATTGCACATAAATATGCTTTATTTTGGAATGATAAGCAAGGTTCTTTGTAAGAAAAATTGAACTTGATCTGTCACAACCTATTGTTAGTTCTTTCTGAACAAAACCAATACTCGAACACAATCTTTGAAACCACAGAGCTTCCTTACTCCCATGGGTAGTTTCCATGTACTCGGTTTTTGTAGTTGACAATGAAACTACACCTTTCCTCTTACTCATCCAACTAGTTTCTCCACCAAATATGTTAAAAACATAACCACTTGTAGATATATACGGTTTAGATCTCTAGCCCATTCTGCATTAACAAAGCCATGCATATACTCACAGATGGCCTTAATGAGAATTTGTAAATATATTTGCATGATTAGATGTTTAAATGTGAAAAGGGATCACATATCATCTACCTGTTGCAAATGCAAAGCATAATAGACATAAGCATATGCTTAGAAAAGGGGAAAATTTAAGGAATGCGAATGTGAGAAAATTTTACTGTCTAGAATAAGTGACTAATATGAACATTAAGCGTGGGTTGGTAGACTTCTCATTAAGCTCATTTTCATGATGCAATTTTATGATATGCTTTCGACTAGTGCTAACCATGCTCCTTTATATATGTATCTAAGAATTCCCCTGCTGAACTCCTTTTACAATGCCTTTTTTCTAGAACATAGCTCAATATTTGCATGGATTGATTTACAAACTGAGACTACTTCTCTACTACTCACTACCAAGTCTTAGTCTATGGAATTAGTGGTTTTAAGTTATCAATCAAGCAAATAATTCATAATTTTCACTGTTAATCTCTAAATCTTTTTCATTTATATTAGAAATAGTGTTAAGCTCTAAATATTTTCCATTTACATTATAACCAGTGTTCTTTGAACTTGTGTGTGTACTATGATTTGCAAAGCATGTTTACCTTACGGGTATCTATAAAGGATATATTCATCTGTTGTATGAGAGAAGTGGCTTTTGGGTTTCCATTTATGAAATTTTGCAAAATATCCTGAGTTAGGGAGCAATGTGGCCTTTAGAGAGTTCGAGAATATTTTTCCTGTTATTACAAATACCTATGGTATAGTCTAGACTCTAGACTACATGCAAGTGCCAACTAGGAAAAACCTATACTAAAAGTGGGATATCTAAAAGGCTAGCATTTATGTATTAGGGCTTATATATATTAGTTTAGGTGTGGATTAGATTGAGTTATTGTTTGTCATTATGATTAGCCAAGTATGATTGAATCTAAGAGACACATACATTAAGTTAAACAAAGCATAGAAGAAAAATATGACAATATGATGCAGGGGGAAGTCCCAAGGCTCAAGTGTGAAGGCACAGAGGAAGGTGTCATATTTTTTAACACTATTGAGCTTCAATTCTATTGAAAATGTTGGGTGAAGGCACAGAGGAAGGTGTTAAGTATGATTGAATCTAAGAGACACATACATTAAGTGAAACAGAACACGAAAGAAGAAGATGACAATATGATACAGGGGGAAGTCCCAAGGCTCAAGTGTGAAGGCACAAAGGAAAGTGTCATATTTTTTAACACTGTTGAGTTTCAATTCTGTTGAAAATTTTTGGTTTAACTCAATCCAGAATGGCATCAAAATTTATTTTCATTTTTTGGGTTGTTGAATTTGGTTTTTGCAATCCACTCTGACCTAATTTTGTCCTCCCCTGGGTGAGAATTTATTGTTAGAGGTACAAATGTGAATAGATTTGAACTTTGCACTTGCTTGTAAGTTAAATTTTTGAAACATGAATCTGTTTGTAAGAACAAGTGCATGTTTGTTTATGATCCTTGCATTTATGTAAAAGAGTTGGTATTCTTCTAGGTCTATGATTTGTAGGCACCTGCTTACTATAGTTTAAATTTCAAGGAAGTCTGCTTTTTGTAATTAATCTTGAGTGAAACAAAAATTTGTTAGCCTGGTATAGCATATTTAGGCATGCGTGAAACATTTGATGTCCTGAATAGGGATTATCACATATATCTGTTGCTCCAAGTCTGTTTCCATCTAGGTACTTTTCATTAAGAGTGGGTTATCTAAGTTTAGTATTTATATATTAGAACTTATGTATGTTAGGTTAGGAGTAGATAAGATTAGATTTTGTTTGGTTTTAGGATTGCTAGAGTATGAGTGAATCTAAGTGACACATGTTTCCAAGTAAATTTTTAAGGCCAAATTGTGAAGGTTTAGATGGTGTCAACGTTTCTTACACTGCTCAGTTTGAATTTTATTGAAAACATTGGGTTAATCAATCAAGAATGGCATTAACATTTCTTTTCATTTGTTGGGTTGTTGAATTTGGTTTTTGTTAAGCAGCCAGAGGTTGTGGTTGTGGGTATGGGACAGTTGTGGCTATGGGTATGGGGATGCCATTTTTGAAATTAAAGTTCATGGAGGTGAGTGGGTAGTGCATCACATATATATGTATGTAAAAAGAAAACAGAACTAAATTCTCATTAAGGTAGGATCCCCTAAGACTTTACAAGGTTTTATAATTTAGTGAAGGATTCACCAATATTTTACAAGATTTTATAATGCAGTGAAATATTCTCCAATATTTTACAAGATTATATAATTGACTAAAAGATTCACCAAAAAATTGTGTACACATTTTATATTATTGATAAAATAGCCTTCAATTTTTCCTATGTATCATGGGGATTTGCCCATTTATTATACATATAAATTTAGGGGGGGGTTCTTAAAATCACCCCTACTTGGGAGAAATCACAATTGTTGATCGAAGCCAAGAAAGAGATGGAAAACTATGGAACTTCATCATTTTGGTGATTATGGGAGACATGGAAGAAGCATGAAAAAGGATGAAGTCGCAAAGTCCCACCAGTCGTCTGATCTGATAGGAGGCTCAGGTGAAATTTCGTTCATTGGTCAAGGTCATCCTGCATTAACCACTTCAGGAAGTTAACTCCGAGAGAATTGAACCATTTTAGAACTGCTATAACCCGGAGTCCTGGAGTGTCGAAGTCCCGAAATCTCGTCGACTATTAGATCGAGGGAAGAATTTGGGAGTAATGTGATTCGTAGATCCGGAGTGGAAGGATAGTGAAGTTTTAAGGCTTCATAACTTTTCCACTTCGGCGATTACTAGAGAATGGGAAAATCCTCGAAGTGATGAAGCCATAAAGTGAAAATCCATAGTTCATGAAATCACGCAAGCCATCAAATTTGGAGTGGAGGAATGTGGACCATCTGTTTGATTGATGATGTGTCATAGGCCATGTTGTAGGGGTGTCATGTGGGGACACGTGTCACCTGAATTCAATTCCTTTTGGACCCCAACCTGATCATTTTTTAGTGACACGTGGAACACATGCTATGGGTCCACATCACCATAGGTGACATCAACATGCCATGTCATTTCCGAGAGTATGGCCTCTGGGGTGTCCAACGTCACGACCAATAAAAGTGTCGATGACCAAAGTCATGAATTCATGCAGACTGTCAATCTAATATCCCTTCGGGACTTTTCTCAATCATTAGATCAAGTAGTGGAAGGATGGTGTAAGAACTTCGGAAGAAATCACTCTGGGGGATTTGAATGACTCGAGAGTTGTAATGTCCTGGAGTCCCAGAGTGCTGAAGTCCCAAACTAATTAAGGACCGTCCATCCCAACACTTGAACTAAGTATGCATCAAATGGAAGTTTTGAAAGAAAAAATGCTCGGGTAGTTTCCAAAGGATTCTCCCAAGTTGAAGTCATTGACTATAATGAAACCTTTCCTCTATAATGAAAATGAATTCCATCCGCCTTGTTCTAGCATTTCTAGCCTCACATAAATGGGAGGTATATCAGATGGATGTCAAATCCACTTTCTTGGATGGGGATTAGAAAGAAGATATCTGCATGGAATAACCTCTTGGATATGTCCAGAATGACTCTAGCCTTTTTTTTCGCCTTAATAAATCTCTTTATGGTTTTAAGCAAGCTCCTCAATTTTGGTATGCCAAAATGGACAACTTTCTTCTTTATACTAACTTTTCTAGGTGTCATTCTAACCCTAATGTCAATACCAAGAATGTAGGAATCCATATCATAATCCTTGTTCTTTATGTTGATGACCTTATCCTCACTGGTAGTAACCCAAAACTTTTAAACCGTTTGAAAACCATCCTCAAGAAAAAATTTGAAATGACAAACTTAGGATTTTTGCACCATTTCCTTGGTCTCCCATTTTTTCAAACTAAGGAAGGAATTTTTCTTTTCCATTCTAAGTATGATTGTGACCTTCTTCATCGCTTTCACATGCAATATTCCAAACCAACCCCCTCTCCCTTCTATTTTGGAGTCAAACTTGATGCCACCTTTACTTCTTCCAAAGTTGATGCCACTTTGTATTGTCAGTTAGTTGGTAGCCTCTTATACTTGACTCATACCCATCCTGATATTTCCTTTGTTGTTGGTCTTGCCACCCAGTATATGAAAACACCCCATAAAATCCATTGGAAAGCATATAAAAGGATACTTCGGTGTGTATGGGGTATAGTTCAGTTTAGGATACACTATAGCTCAGGGGGCACTCATCTGTTGATTGGTTTCACTGATTCAGATTGGGTTGCCAACCCTGATGATTGAAATTATACTGCAGGTTATGTTTTCTTCCTTGGTTAAGGACCTTTTACTTGGTCCTATAAGAAACAACATGATATTTCTCTTTCTTTAGCAGAAGAATAGTACTAACTAGTGGTTAATGCAAGTCAAGAAGCCTTGCGGCATATTTACCTTGCTAACATATTCACAAAGTCTCTTACAAAAGAGAATTTTTCCAAACCTTGATCTATATTAGGATTTCAAGATGTTTTCATTAAGGTGGGATAGGCTCTAATGCCTCCTTCCTTCTCCTATTGTGTCACATTTGTAAATCCTTCAATCTTATCCCAATTTTTTCTTAACGGGGGATGTTCTAGGATATTTACACACTTAGGATTTAGTTAAGATCAACTTGGTATAATGTGTCATTAGGTAAAAGTGTGTTTCTTTATTATGCATCAATACACATTTGTAGTTAGGTAATACAACAACCATGATTTGTTCCCTGCATAGACTGCTCTGATGGATCATATTCTCCTCGATCTTAACGACTACATTGATCTGTGGCTTAACACTTGATTGGTCCATGATCTCTATTTAAAGAGCATGGAGGGTTATTTGTCAATGATCTATTGTGATAAAATATCTTGTAAATATATATGTAATATTTTTATTTTTCATTAATAAATTACTCCAAGTGGTCACATTGTTTAGGGTTGTGGATGTTTCCCCATAGTGGTTTTACCACGGAAAAAATCGGTGTGTTGATCTTTGATCTAGTTTTGTGAGTGGTTATTGAAGGTGTTCATCATCTATTGGAATACCTATGTTGTCGAACACTGTAACCCTAAAAAATGCCATTTAATGCCTCAAAATGGCTCCGAAAGGTTATGGACCCCAACTTTCCAAACTGGTGCGACTAAAACATGGCTCTGCAAGACAATTTCTCTAATTTTTTTACCCTACAAGTACCAAGATATATGAAAAAATATATGTTGATCCAATACAAATTACTTTTCCTAGATGAGATCATCATATGGTTAACTTCACTTTAGCTTGGCGAGCCACAATTTTCTAGGGTGATTTCTACTACGCTTTCGATTATTTCCTTGGGAAATTTCTATAATTTCCATTTGGCCTTTCCTTTTAGTTGGATAAAAGACTTTTCATAATTATTTTAGGAGCCTCTTTCTACAATATTGTGGATAGTGGGGCTTGATTTTGAACTTTCCTATAGCATGCACATCTCATTTCCAGAATTGTTGGGGAATTTGGGATAAGATTGCATGGCTTATGTAAAGTAGATTGCATCTACTAATCGTATTCTTCAACATGGATTTTATCCACTGATTAGAATGTTTGATTACAGTTTGATGAATGGTGCAATAAGTCAATATAGTCACAAGTTTGGGGAAGTTTAGTATTAGCTTTGAATTTCACGAAGATTGATGCATTATTTGGATCTCATTTTATTTAGAATGTAATTCATGGAAGCATACACCATTTTTGTTTGAATTTGGACCAACAAGGAGTCTTATTCTGATTAGGAAAAGGAGATATACATAACGAAGAGTGAATGTTGTAGTGAGATGAGGTTGAAGAACAAGTTATTATCAATATTGATCATTGTCTAACTTAGTACCACTTTGATTGGGATTTTGTGCCTTGCAACCTTTCTTCAAGTTTCAAATAATGATAGTTTTGTTCCATAGCAATATTTTTTGAAGGAACTCATCATATTCATGTGGCTAGGTTGTATGTTTCACTGACAGAGTTGAGAACTAGAACACATCCATTTTCCCATTACCTTGATCGCACTCAAGATACCCTAGAGACAAATATCCATGTGGAGAATTCACATTGGCATTACAAGCCCAACAAGTAGAACCATCCTTCCATACCTCAGGAGGAGGAGCAAGAAGAGAAGTTTGCACTCAACATCTTGTTTGTTATTACCATTGTTAGCTAGTTGTATCATGTGCAGGCTACACTGAGAATAGAGGACTCACATAACATTGGTATCTGGTCACTAGATTTAGAGTATTTGTAGAGCATTATTTGTTATTGAACTAGTTTCCATTATGTTTCCAACTAGTTGTTGTGTGCAAGTTACACTAGAGAACAATGGGCCATTGGTTGGCATGGTGTAGGCCTTGTAACCATTAGAAGAACAAAGAGAACAAATATTGGTTTTTTTCCCACACAATACCCAAGTTGGTGAAACGAGTGGGCTATACATCCCTCGTTTGTGGATCACCTTCCAAAATCAATCATTTTAAAACAAATACCATTGTGAAGATCTTGTTTATTATCAACTTCCCAAAATTTCCAAAGCTTTGTTCTTCGATAACTTCAGCATGAGGTGAGACCCTTTGAATATTGATACAAGAGAAACTCTAATAGATTTTACAATTCATTCCATGTGTTCCCTTTTTGTTTTTATATCTAATCCATTGGATTGTAATCATAATGTGTTTTGTGTGCATGTAACACCCACCCTCACAACAATACTATATGGATGAAATATGCCCACTCTAGCAACAGTTTTGTCAAATTTGTTTGATGAATGAATGAAGTGAAAATTTTATGCAAGTTGTCAAGACTCTAGGTAAATTGGTATTAACAACGCATACATTACAAATGAGTAATCTAGACATGTCAAAGGAGGATTTTGGACTCTGAGCAATAATACATGTACGAAGAGTAACATCTATTCCAAAAATAAGCGCAGAATTTTCAATAAAAACCATATACATAAAAAAAACATGGCAGAAAAATAACAGAATAACAATAGCTTAAATAAATAATATTCAATTCTGTATTATTGGCAACCAACATTTCACCACCACTGCTTATACCATTCATGCTGGCAAGTTCTTTTTCTTTGATATCACGTAGCCTCAAAATTGAAGAATCAAAGAAAAACATATTCAATTTAAATTGTTACACGGTAATATAAAATATATATATCAGCCTTCCAAAGTCTCTCTTTAACCAAAGGCATCGACAAATTCATGATTCATCTACAATTATGTTTATTACAAAGGTGCAACAAAGAAACATTGATGAGCTTTTGTTTTTAAGTGTGTAGTGTCAAGAATGACTAATGAATTTTAGTAAGTAATGTATTTCCATTATATGTTCTCTATTAAAAAAAACAAATTGCACAAAATTATCACTCGCATGCATACTCTTCGAATACTTGTCCCACTACTCTCAAAACAAAGTTTTATTAAGAAATTGTACACAAATTTTGAAATGAAAAGTCACAATTCAAAATCAATTATTGAAACCAACAAAACTTTATTACATGATACACAAAGATTTGGCGAGTGAGATATCCAATAATAATCAAGTAAGTTTGGGATCGTGTAAAATTCTCAATTCCTGATCAAATTGTATAAACTTCTCTACTCATATGGCTTCAATCTTATTCATACATATAGGCTTCACGTTGATTACAAATCCCATAGAGGCGATTCAATTTGTGTGTTCATCTCCATTTTGTTTCAACTTTTAAGTGACATACAAAGATGCTCTACAACCAAAGTGGGGTAGATGTTTCTTCCTAAAATTAATTGGAGAAAAAAAAATACTTAAAAAAACCAAACCAAACCAAACCATGTAAATTAGAATTTGAATTTTGAAGGGCATATTAGAGGATAACAACACAAAAAAATTGTTTTTTATTTGAATTCCACTACACTTCTAGAGTAGAATAGATTATAGGAAATTTGAGGTTTAAAATGGGTATTCTAAAAAATAGTAAAATAAGAGTTATAAATTTTCAGAGGAAAAAACAGAAAAATACATTTTTTATCATATTTTTTACTTATCTCTTTATAGGTTTACTTAAATTTTAAGTGTAGGCACTCATTGGATGGATAATTTAATTTTTCATCCAACAAGTGCCTAAACTTGAAATTTGAGTAAACCTATTAGGAGATAAGTAAAAATACAATGAAAAGAAGTAGTTTTCTTCCTTTCCCTCGAAAAATATTTTTTTATTTTATTTTTGTTAACTGGGAAAATCGGAGGGCAAGTGGGCATGTACTCGCTTGATACGTGGTCGTGTTATCTTATTGCTACCACTATAACCCCAGGCATGCCAATGCAACCCCTCGCGTGACATACAAGGTAAATCCTGAGTTTTGAACCAGTGACTTCACATAACAGAGTGTCTTAACAACACACTCGGTCACTAACTATTCTACACCCCGGGGGCCCTCCAAAAATATTTACCCTTATGATTGACATCATTATCTTGAATCCTATTTTTAAAGATGATTTTGATAGTACATTTTTTGTTTTGAGACCCATTTTTTACCTTTAAATTCCCCTAATGGTGAATTATAAGTATTCAACTTCAATAAAGGCTTAATAACAACCATTAATAGGTTGTCGAGACTCGTGTTGTTTGTGCTATTGTAATTCACCATGGATAAGCAATGTTGGACATTACCACATTTAGCAATGCCCTTTAGGAGGGTTTTTTCCATAGGTGTGTTAGTGGAACCCATAAAATCTCTCGCACTCTCCAAGGATATATTTTAATAGGAAAAGAGTGATTATAAGGGACCACACACAGATATACAAGGAGAAAACAATATTCTAGAGAAGACATCAAGTCCTAAAACAACAACTTGGTAAAACTAATATGCCCATGTCCTGTGATGAATTACATGTGCTAGAATTTTATCACTAGTCAAAAGGAAGTCAAATTGATGCATTAAAAAATGTAGATTTTCAATGTTGTTGGGGCTTATCCAACATCCATAGCATGACTAAGGAAAAAATGACCAAACAACAACTTGGTAAAACTGATATGCCCATGTCCTGTGATGAATTACATGTGCTAGAATTTCATCACTAGTCAAAAAGAAGTCAAATTGATGCATTAAAAAATGTGGTTTTTCCATGTTGTTGGGGCTTATCTAACATCCATAGCATGGCTAAGGAAAAAATGACCCCTCCCATGGACTGATAGGTGAGAACCATGATCTTCTCCCTTTCATATTATAGGTGAGCCCACAACTGCAATCAAATTCACAATGCGCAAGTTTTCATAGTTCATCATATTGTTGATATAGACTTTTGGAAGTAAACTGTGTATGGAGTTTATGAAATGTCCAACGTTTCAAGTGGACACTCCACCCATCATTAGGGACTATTGAAGCAATGATGTTTGAGAAGAGTGTTGAGGAAATTTTATAAAGGCAGTGGAAACTTATTAGACATTATGACTTAGCCGATGTGAATTAAAATAATAATAATAAGGATCAAAGGAAATTCAAAAGAGTGGGATAATTTGTTTGAAAAAGGGGGAGGGGTTGAAAAACATGGTTGACAAGATATTAAAAAGGTTGTTGTAGTATTGAATTCAATAATCCATAAATTGGATAAATGATTTAAATGTTTAAAATAAATGGGGGTTACAAGCTGGCAAGTGGACAAATATTAACCGTTGTGATTTAAAATAATAGCCATTGTGATTTAAAATAATAGCCATTGTGAATTAAATTAATGTATTAAAAATAAGATTGTAAAGGGGGACAAGATTAAAAAGGACGAATATAAAATGATTAGAAATATTTGAATGTAAAGGGAGGGACAAGGTAAACTTAGATTTGAAATCAAAATACTATTTTTTTTTTTTTGTAAATAAAAGTATATATAACCTTGCCTTAGCAGAAAACTTGTCTATCTGAATGCACATGATATCATACCAATTGTTCTTCCACCGTAGTGGAAACTAGAATGTCTGGATAGGACAATTTTTCATAGTTCCAAAACTTTAACAAAAAGTGACAACTTTCGACATACAGACAAGGGGACTTGCCACCTACTCTGCCACTAGTGTGGAAACCCAAACATGCAATGGACTGAGTACCCCAACCACCTATCGAACCTGACCTAGAGAATATGGTATGCAAAAATTGAAAAAACTTATCCATTACACCAGAGAAAAAAAACCATGTGAGAATGATAGACATGGGGCGAGCCTAGCCATCCATCTTGATTGATTTTGAAGCTGAAGGGATGGAAGCAAGTCGAGAAGAGACTCTTCTAAGGCTCACTTAATAGGGATTCATACCAGGCGTCTATACCTTTTCTAAAGAAACTATGGCAATGTTGTTTCTCTTCCAAGTCCCTTCTCATATCAAAGATTAAGACCAGGTGGCCTTCTGTGAGTCTGCAGGAGTTTGGAGGTGGTTCACTATGGTCATCAAATTCATCATCTTGAGCCTGGTATTCATCCATAGTGGTAGAAACAAAGTCATTTGCAATGATAGAATCCATAATAGGGTCTTCATCCATGGTGGTGACTGAATTTTGTCCCAAGTGATCCTTCGGAAGTGAAGCTTCTTCTTCCACAATGCAGCTCGTCACAACTGAATCCTAAAAGGGAATGGTGATGCAGGTGGAAGGTTGGTGCTCCAGGGAAGTTGATGGCAGGAAAGGAATAACTTCCTCCCAATTGAGCATAATTTCTTCTTCCATTGGGCATCTGCCATGGAGACCCTCTGTACTAGGAGGATGAGGCTCTAGTTGAGCCTATTCAAACCAATTCTGACCAAAAGAATCCAGATGGTTCCCTCCTGGTATGAGTGCTCGAGAGGCATGTCCCAGGCTATTGTGTGTTCCATGAAGACCATGTGTATTGGGAGGACGAGGCTCTAGTGGAGCCTGTGCAAACCAATTCTGACTAGAAGAACGCAAATAATCTTCGCCTGGCAAGAGAGCTCGAGAAGCAAGTCCTGGGTGGTTGTGTCTGTCAAACCGACTATAGTAGGTTGGCCCTCGTCGGGGCTTGCCTCTTTCTCATAGCATGGCGGAGCAGAGTACCAAGCAGACTGAAAGCCCTACAAAGAAAGTTAAATCATGGAGCAGAACTAGTAGAATGATGTTGTGTTTTGGGCCCAAGTGCCCAATACAGAACTTCTCGCGGGGTGAAAATACGAGGAGGATGGAGGAATTGATGGATATGGTACCCATTAGTGTAGGTGTAATGGCCATAACCTAAATTGTACTGAATCTAAGGAGCCGATCCTGGGTCTCCATTAAGGCCCAACGCATTAAACCTTAGTGCTCATGCAACCTAACCATCGTCACTGGACAGGGGGGAGGGTGGCGGAGAGGGGCTTTAACTTCCCTCGTAATTTCCCCATCTGATGATGCGTGTGTCCCATGTGTCACCCCTTCCAAGGAGAGGCAATCCTGTAGAGCCAGTTCTTCGAACTATTGTAGAAGTTGTGAATCTTGATGGTCTAGGGTATTAAAGATGAGGAGCTCTTTCTGGGTGTTGACACATTAATTTGCTAGTCGATCAGCTACTTTGTTGGCCTCCCTTTTGATGTGTGAGGGGATGATAGTGATGGAAGGAAGTAGTGAGGCTTGTAGAAGAGAGAGGGGACCTGTGAGGCGCAAGTTGGGTGTGATTTTTCCGAGTCTAAACCTTGGATAACTTTTGTGACTAGAGAGATGATGATTTGTGAGTCTCCTTCTACTATTAGGGGTTGCAAGTTAAGGTTGATATCTATATGGAGGCATTTTATGAGGCCCCATAGCTTGGTTGAGTTGTTCATATCATGCCCTAGAAATGTTTCTTTGAGGCACTTGATTTTCCTTGTGTTGTCTCTGATGACCGCTCTGAATCCTGTTGGTCATGGATTACCCTTGGATGCTCCATTGAAATTTAACTTCCAAAACCCTTTGGGGGGGAACCTATAGAAAGTGGAGCATCATGCTAGAGGGGCGGGGGGATTGGAGAGACAAAGAGGTGTATTTGGGTTTATTTTCTTTCAGGTGGAGAAAATGTTTAATTCTGGAGGGGCATCTGGGATGTCCTCTAGATTCCAAGACTGAATTTGAATTGTTTCCCAAATTCTAGTTGTAGTTATGTCCTAAACATCAGAGAGGTGGGAGGGTTGAGAGTGTAAGATGTTCATGTTTCTCTCTTTCCAAAGCTTCCAAATGATAATACCTCGAAAAAGTTTATGTATTCTATTTAGAATCGGAGTTTTATAATCCCCAGAGCCCCAATTTCTTAAAGTACTTGGAATGTTGGTTCTTTCACGCTTTGTTTTCCTCATGATGGTTGTGGATTGGTCCCATATCTAATTACTATCCTGACATTGATTGAATATGTGTTCCATGGTTTCTTCCTATTGGTTGCAGAGATGGAATATGCAACACCCAATAAATCCTCTCTTCCTTAGGTTGTCCCAGGTGAGGAGTCTATTCTATACCAAGAGCCAAAGAAAGGTAGAAATGCTTGGCCAGAGTTTGGTTTTCCAGATTATGTGCCAAATGTGATCTTTTTCCTATGTGTGAAATTTCTCTTGAATCTGATAGGCCTCCTTTATCGTGAAAGTACCCATTGTCGAGTATCCCCATTGGAGGTTTTCCTTGTCCATGTTGATACATATTTTCCTGTTATCCATTGTTTCTTACCAAGGTTGCATCTCGACATTGTCCGATAGATAGATATCTTGAGGTAGAATTTTCCAAATACGTCAGGGGGTGTTAGGTTGGGTGTTGAGCCATTGGTCTGCTACTTTGAGATCTCTTAGGTCTGGAAGGTAGGTCTAGTAGGGGGACATTTTTCCAAAGATTGCAAAAGAGGGAGTTGATGCCAAGAATATGTCCAAAACTGAGCACTTCGTCCATTTCTTACATCCCATAAACCATGTTTTTGAATGAGTGGGTGATTGCGCTAGGCTACATTCCAAATGTTGGAGCCCTGGATCTGATTATTGAGCCTTATGAGTTCTTCTTGTTGCAGACTAGGAGAGTATTGTTTCCGCCAGAGACATGGCCATAGTTCATGAGGATATTTGAGCCATATCCACCAGATTTTCGCTCCCATTAGACTATTAAGTTTCCCAGGGTCACGGAACCCCAATCCCCCTAGGGCTACGGGTTTGCAAAGCTTATACCAGCTGACCAAGGCTCAGGTTTTTCCTTGTTTATGGTCATTCTAGAGGAAGTTCCTCTGAATATTCCTTATGCTTTTTATGATAGTTTGTGGGGCCACCAGAGCCGAAAACATGTAGGTCAACATGGCTTGAAGCACCAATTTCAGGAGGACAAGCCTCATGGGGAGGTTAAGGGTTATGAAGGTCTAGGAGCTGAGGTGATTGGAGATTGAGAGGATAAGGGAATTCCAGGAGGCATTACATGTTGATTTTTCAATAAGCAAGGTTTAAGCATGAAGTTCATTCATTTTTATCATTTAACTTAAACCATAAACAATCATGTTGTAGCAACCAAGATCACAAGAAGAAACACCATGCACAAGAACAAAATAAGTATCATGGGAAACCCTTCTTGACAAGGGAAGAAAACCCTGTTATCCTCGATTTTTAAGGATAACTAGGAGATCATGTCTTGAGGCCCACAGGTCCTAGACATGCAGTACCGAGAGCAGGATTGACCTGAGCATGGCCCTGGAGGGCCCATCTTTTTCTTCTTCCATCAGCTTGGTCTTGTCGGCAGCAACAACATCCATCACCATCAGCTTGGTCTTGTATCAAAAGAGGTTCTTTCTCCATGAGGTAACTGGTCCAGGTATCATGGTATGTGTCACTTATGATCATTGAAACCGTTAAATATATGCATATGGTTCCTTTTATCTCTAACAACTACTTGGATCTTACATTACCCCACTTGACCATGCTTGGGGAGATTGACAAGGTGCCCTAGCAAGCATGTACCCATAGGTCTTGGTTTTCCACTAGGGGGATTTTTGAAAAGCCATCGTTCGCTCCCATCATAGCACCACTGTTTCATCTTATCTCCCACTCATTTATCCCATTCCCCTTGTCCGGACATTGGGTTGACCTGCTTGTAGGATTGCACCTTATCTTGTGGGCAGAAGGGGCTAAAGTCCCAAAAGGTAAAAGAAGCTGGTAAAAGATAAAAGCCTAGAAATAAAACCTCGAGATGCTTCACCTAGGGATCCTCAAGAAGGCAATAAAAATCCTCTCAGTAAGAAACAAGAGGGACCTGGAAAATAACAAACAAGACCTAGTTAAGAGGATAGGGGGTCTCATCATGAGCCAACCTATTAGATTCATGGGTACCTAATAGTATGACATTGCCACCATCTAGTTACCACGCCAGGGAAGTGACCTTTGGTTGCATGGCCAAAGGAAAGGGGGTCTCATCACGAACCAACTTTCTCATCTCTGTGAAAGTACTTGTGGGTAACACTGTCATCTCTGGTCACCATGCCAAGGCAGCATCCTCTGGTTAGCCCTTGAATAAAAAGAAAAAGAAGAAGAAAAAGCAAATAAAAGAAAGGAATAAAGGAAAGAACGGGCTTGGAAAAATTGCATCGGTGATAGGTACAGCTCGCCTTCTACAAAGGCACCCACAGATAACATTATGCATCCCTGGCTCTCACTTCACCCACATGTCTGAACATCCCCTAGCCACATCACCTCACTTACATGGCTTGGATGAAACCTTCCTGGAGACTTCCCTTTTCTTATGGATACTAGCCCAATAGGACATCTTGTCTTTTTCTACAATCTTGTATTGTAGGTTTTTGTAATGTCTTTGAGATATTGACTGATGTATCAGGGCTTTTATGCATATGTTTAATAATATTAATGATTAAATGTGATTGGCATTACTATGATCCCTGTGACTAATGAGCCCATGGAGGGCGTAGATTTTGATGTGCAGGACCATGCCCAACAAACAGGTACCATTTAGACTGGTACACATGGGGAGATGATCAGTTCGGACCTCCATGGGACTGCAGATCCCACCAGATGGATGTTGAGACGCCATCAAGGGGCAGAGATAGGATGGTGGTTGATCATGGTTTTGAACCAGAGAAGAAGAGGACGTTTCATCAGAGGCACTTTGGTAGAGCCCGACCTAGGGGGCTTGACCCACTTCTAGTGAAACGTCTACCCTGGATGGCCCAGGATGTCACCTATGAGCTCATGACATCACCTTGAGCATGTGACAGTTTGACAGGGCAGTTGGCACGTGTGGCATGATGGAGAGGCCCAAAGAGGGCTAACGTTTTGCTCTTTAATGCTGCATTGGCCCTAGAAAGGGACAACGTCTCCCCCAGGGGGGTTTGATGTCTTACTTTTGCTCAGTTAGGGTTTTAAAGTGAACATTTAATGTAAAACAATATTACTTTTAGTTTTATGGCCTTGTCGGCCTTTTTATGACCTAAAAAAGTAAATTAGGTCATTGATACACTATATATTGAGGAGTTTTAGCCTCATTTTATCATGATTCATCACTCACTGATTAGTGAGGTCTAATTTTTAGTGCCCTACCTGGGTATTTTGTTGGTTTAGTGAGGCCCACTTGTTGAAGGAAGGTATTTCTTGGCATGTTATGGTGTTTCTCTTGAAGGAAGGTGTTACAACTAGGGTTTGCATGGTTATTTCTTGATCAATTGTAAGTATTTTTCTGCAAAACTTCTTGATTGAATGGTTGTAGTCTTATTTTCTTACATGTATTTATAATTTTTTGAATCAAAACCCTAGGTGACAAGCACACAAGTAGGTCCTTGTGTCAAGTCCCCTAAAAGAGAAACTTTTCAGCCATTGAAGAAGGAAAAGAGCCTAGCCTTTGCTACACTCTTCTCCTTTTCTTCCCCTATTTCCTAGTCGTACTTTCCAGAGGTCAAGAAGGAGGAGACGTCCCAGGCCTAGGTTATCTACACCTAGGGCCATTTTTATTATAGGGTTTGATGATAGAGCCTTTTTGTAGAAACACTCTCCCTCATTACACTCTCTTGTCTTGATTTATCTTTCATGCTAGCCATTTTTGCCAAGTCAACCTATGGAAGGAGGAGAGAGCATGAGCAACACTGGAGTGAGCCTCTCTCCCCTAGGGATTTGATTCTCAGGCCCTACCATAGCAACACTTCAGAACTCTTCCCTCTATTCCTTAGCCATCCTCCTTCAACCCTTGTGTCCTCTACTAAATTGACTCCGTTAACCCCAAGGCACTGATCTTAGACCTCCAGCGTTGAAGTAGAATTGGATATAAAACACTCTCAAACCTTTCTTTTGAATTGAAACCCTAACTACACTAACCCTAACCTACTAACCCTAAGTTGTTGATGTCATCTTTGGTTATTTCATCTTTGATGTAGAAACGTCTTGTTTTAAGAGCAATTGAATGGTGGTTTAGGCATTAATTGAATAAGTGTTGATTGGTTACCTTGGATGCCACATTGTTCCAATATTTATTAGTGGAGTGTCATATCTTTTTATTTCTATTAATAAACATTGACTTCGTCAAAATTTATTGTTATATTGTTCATATACATTTATCATATAGTCTTATGATGTACTAACCCTTTGAAATATAGCTTGCATATATTAGTTTGTTGTTGCTTTGTTCCAGGCAAGTGTTCTTCATTGGGGATTTACTTTATTATTGGCTATTTAGTCGGGACTATCTTTTGGGTGGTGACTTGTGAAAGGGGAATTTGTCCTTGAACTTTATTCTTTTCCCTTTCAAAACCCCAAGTCACTGGGGACGTCTCCCCTGGGCCTAGCCTCCCTAAAGATAAAGAACCTACCCATCGTGGTGACATTGGGTGAGATAGGTTCCTGTTACGCCAGTTTGGCCTTCTATCTTATAGCCTTTACCCCTAGCTACAAACTGTGCGATAACATTTTGGCGCCGTTGTTGGGGAACACTGAGTCATTTCTCCTCAAACGACAAACCTTTTCGGTAAGCCTTGCCTCAAGAGCCTTATCTTACAAGCTTACCTGGTGACTCCACTAGGGTGTTTTCCCTTTTCTTTGATAGTTTCAAGTAAACTATCTAGCGACTCCACAAACAAAAAAGAGGTTCAATAATCCCCTGTCTTTCAGAAGGAAGCCTCCTAAGAACTCTCCTGTTGTCAAATCACTTTTTGCGAAGAGCCTTCCTTTAAGAATCATGTCTAGCTCTCAGACTGCTACAACAAACCCAACCAACAATCAAAGACAATGGTCATCTACTCTTTTCAAACTGTTAGACATGTCAGCCATACCAGGCTACCCTAGGAAAATTCCACCCAAGTGTGAGAAGTGGTTGCCTAAATTTATTGGTACTGAAGAAATCAGTGTCGAAGAGCACATGAGCAACTTTTGGGAATTTTTCCAGCTTCGCCCCATTAGTGATGATGTTGAAGATCTATTTATGAAGTTGTTCTCTGCTACTCTTTATGATGCCTCAAGGCGTTGGTACCTCAACCTTCCTGTTGGAAGCATCAAAACCATGGATAGACTTGAAGAGGCCTTTATCAAAAGATGGAGTGTCAAAGAAGACCCTTATATGCTCCTCACCCGATTGAACAACCTTGTCAAATATGAAAACGAATCCATTTGGGAGTTCCACACCAGATTCGAGACTTTACTACAAAGAATTCCCCCAAGCCATCATCCAAAAGATGACTACCTCATCCATGTTTACACTAGATCTTTCAATGTCCAACTAGGGTATCTTCTTAGAGACAAAAACCCCCAATCCATTCAAGAAGCCCAAGAGCTTGCTACTAAAATAGAAGGAAACCTCCTTTCATCCAAGATTGAGCCTTTTGCTAACCCAAGGGGGAGAATAGACACTAAACCAAAGATAGTTCACAATGTTGATCCTACTTTAGATCTGTGTACCAGTATCTCCAAGCTACAAGCCTCTATGGATGCTATCATAAAAAATCAAGAGGAAATGATGAATAGGATTTTCAAGTTAGAAAGATCTCAGACCCAGGCACCTAGGGTCCTGTACAAAGGGAAATTCCAAAAAGGGGGCCAATTTTATAAACCAAAGAATGAGGATGAAGTTTCGAACACTTTGGCCCCTGCAAACGTTTTTGATGAAAATCCTTGGTGCTTGGAATGCAACGAAGCAAATTAGAAGCATGAGTTCCCTTACAATAGTGGCCATCAAAAAGTCAACAACATGAATTGTTTCATGGAGTTTCCTCAGATAAATATCACAGATGCAGAACATCAAGAAGCCATGAAAGAAGCATCCAGATCAACAAGGATGGTGGTAATAAATAACCTGGATCAAGAATCATGAGAAAATCTAAAGAAACAAGAATGTCAGGTGTACAAAAAGAAAGAATTTGAAACAACCCGTTTCTGATCAGGCAAAGCCCCCACCTCTGGAAATGCTTCTTCCCAAGACATCCAAGGCTAGGAAGGTTGACCTGAACTTTGAATTCAAAGGGGCATTATAAAAAATGCATGTAAACATCCCCTTGAGAGAAACAATCAAGATCCCATCCATCAAGGAATGCTTTGAAACTTTCTTTTCGAGATCAGATGAACCTATGGACCCCCCTATTATGTTGCAGGCTGATCACTTTAGGGTCCAATATGGTGAAAACCCTCCCCTCTTCATGACATTGGAAACGAATGACAAGAACCTCAACAATGGCATGTTAGATACAGGTGCTGGTGCCAACATGATGTCACTCAAAGTCATGCGACAAGTGGGTTTGAAGTTCACACAGCCTTACATAAATGTATGTGGTTTCAAATCTAAAGCCATACCCACACACAGGGTGGTTGAGAATGTTGAAGTTTGCCTAAAGGAGTACCCGGAGAAGATGGTCCACATTGACATCGTGGTAGTTGATGTCCCAGATGTGTGGGGGATGTTGTTATCTAGGAATTTTGTTGCAATGTTAGGTGGCACCCTTGAGATGGACCTCACATTTTTGCAATTTCCTTTGAAAAATGGAACGATAGGTCATCTCCTAAATGTGCCAATAACTGGGGACCATGTGCAGGATATTACTCACCCCGTCAATAATAACAAAGCAAAAAACGAGATGATACAAACTCTTCAAAAGTATTCTCCAGAAGATATTCCCTTTGCAACAAAAGAGGACTTTGATCAAATCGAATGGCCCAAGAAAGAAGAATACCAACAACTCCTAGATGAATTCAAAAACAAAGAAATTGGGACGGTGAAGATATTAAAGAAACATGAAGATGACATACAAATCCACCTGTCTCAACAGGAATTTTTTATAGCAAAATCCCACCTCCCTCCCTCAGCACAATACACCAAGGTTTTCTAAGGAACGACCAAATACAAAGTCATAAAGTACAAGGAGGGAGACATGGTATGGATGTGGGATACCCAGAAAGGAGTGCCAACTAATGTAAAAGGAAGCAATCAGTCATGGCTCGGACCCTTCAAAGTTGGAATGGAATTAGTTAACGGCTCATACTATCTATCCACTTTAGAGGGAAGAAGGCGCCCATTACCCATCAGCGGGCACCTCCTCAAACCCCACCAAGGTGGGGGGACCTAATTTCACAGGTAAGTGCAGGTAAGTAGGCATTTTGTATTTGTGTATTATACCATTTTCATTTCATGTTAATTTTCTTTCATATTTGCATTGTTGATTGTTTTATTTTAGTTTATATCTATGCATGCTGGGGTGGCATTACTGCCCCATTTTTTTACTGATGCCCCTATCAAGATTGAGAAGGTCTGCAAGTTATTCCATAGATGTTGAGGTTCTCATGCGCTATACGGTGAGCACATGTCCCCAAGTTGGAGCCAGATGTTATCCCTAATTTTTAGGGATAACTAGGAGATCATGTTTCGAGGCCCACAGGTCCTAGACATGGAGTACCGAGAGAAGGATTGACCTGAGCATGGCCCTGGAGGGCCCATATTTTTCTTCTTCCATCAACTTGGTCTTGTCAGCAACAGTATCATCCATCACCATCAACTTGGTCTTGTATCAAAAGAGGTTCTTGCTCCATGAGGTAACTGGTCCAGGTATCATGGTATGTGTCACTTATTATCATTGAAACCTTTAAATATATGCATCTGATTCCTTTTATATCTAACAACTGCTTGGATCTTACATTACCCCACTTGACCATGCTTGGGGAGATTTACAAGGTTCCCTAGCAAGAATGTACCCATTGCCATTGGGTGGATTTCTGAAAATCCATCATCCACTCCCATCATAGCACCACTGTTTCATCTTATCTCCCACTCATTTATACCATTCCCCTTGTCCGAACATTGGGTTGACTTGTTTGTAGGATTGCACCTTATCTTGTGGGAAGAAGGGGCTAAAGGCCCAGAAGGTAAAAGCAGTTGGTAAAAGATAAAATCCTAGATATAAAACCTCGAGATGCTTCACCTAGGGATCCCCGAGAAGGCAATAAAAATCCTCTCGGTAAGAAACAAGATGGACCTGGAAAATAACAAACAAGACCTAGTCAAGAGGATAGGGGGTCTCATCACTAGCCAACCTAATAGGTTCATGGGTACCTAACAGTATGACATTTCCACCATCTGGTTACCACACCAGGGAAGTGACCTTTAGTTGCATGGCCAAAGGAAAGGGGGTCTCATCACGAGCCAACCTTCTTATCTCTGTGAAAGTACCTGTGGATAACATTGTCATCTCTGGTCACCATGAAGGCAGTGTCCTCTGGTTAGCCCTTGATGTAATGTCCCCAAGGCCGAGCCCAATTGTAAATCTGATGTATGAAATGAATTGTAAATATTTGTTATAGGCTGGTGAGCCAAGTTTGTATAAGTCGGTGGGATTATGTGATTGTTAGGCCAGAGAGCCTAAGGGTTGGAGGCCAAGGGCCTGATTTTGTACTTGTATATATGCAAAAATATTTAATAAAATTGTAAACACCGCTAGGTGCAGACCGACCACGATGAATGAGTGAAGGGGGACTGAGCTTCCACAGAGAAGGAAAGGGATTAGGGGCTTAAGCCTAGGAATAATATTTTATTATTATTCCAAAAGAACATGTGCCATTTATATTTTTGCTGGTGATGCATGATGCATGCTGGTGGAACGCATGCAGTCTCCAGGGCGACAAGTGTCGACCTTGGTGCATGCGAATAAAACAGTTTGGGTGGACCGTGAAGGGGGTGCACTCTCTCATGGGGAGCGGACTGCCTGAGGGTGTATAGGCTTTGAGCAGTATGACTGACACGAGCTCTGAAAAAAAAACCTCGTACACCTTCTGAACTAAAAAACCCGTGTATACCTCCGTACTGAACCAGAAAACTGTGATCAATTCTGAAAGAGCCGGTTTCACCTTTGTTTTAATCGAAAAATCATGTGCTGTGTCTGGAGAATCTGTGTGCATCTACTGCTCGAGATCAAGCTTGTGTGTGAGATCTTTGTCCCGAAGCCGTGACCCTGAGCCATTTTTTCCATTGCTGAGCCTGTGGAAAAATCTGTGTCTGTGAGCGATTCTCTCCAGGCGAGAGAGTGCGCATAGGAAGGAGAGAACTCTTGGAAGGAACCCTGTAGCTACCACAGAGCCCAGAGACTTCTGGTCCGGTTTGTTGCTGCAATCCAAGGCAAGGGAGGTTAGCAGCCGAAGGATTGTCCAGGTGACAGAGAAGGTGTATCCTCTTGGGGTGGAACAGGCATGTGGGGAATGAGGGACTGTGGGCAGTGAGTGTGGGTGGTTCCTGGGAGAGAATTCCTTCCTGTGGATGTGTGTTGTTTTCCTTGTAACCTCAGCCTAATATAGGATTCCTTGTCTCGGGGTGGAGCTTAGTCCCAGCTCAGGGGTGACGCACTGCTGAGCTGATGAGCAGTGTGATCTAAGGTTGGGTGGTTCGTGGAAGGCGTGCACTTGGTTGGTGGATTCTACCACTGTTAAAAGATAAGTATCTGAGCATGTTTTAATCATGTTTTGCATGACTCTACTGTTTATGTTATCATGATTTCCACTGTGTATATGAATTAGTATGAAACACTATTGATTGTTAATTATGGCNTTTCCATGTTGTTGGGGCTTATCTAACATCCATAGCATGGCTAAGGAAAAAATGACCCCTCCCATGGACTGATAGGTGAGAACCATGATCTTCTCCCTTTCATATTATAGGTGAGCCCACAACTGCAATCAAATTCACAATGCACAAGTTTTCACAGTTCATCATATTGTTGACATAGACTTTTGGACGTAAACTGTGTATCGAGTTTATGAAACGTCCAACGTTTCAAGTGGACACTCCACCCTTCATTAGGGACTATTGAAGCAATGATGTTTGAGAGGAGTGTTGAGGACATTTTATAAAGGCAGTGGAAACTTATTAGCCATTATGACTTAGCCAATGTGAATTAAAATAATAATAATAAGGATCGAAGGAAATTCAAAAGAGTGGGATAATTTGTTTGAAAAAGGGGGAGGGGTTGAAAAAGATGGTTGACAAGATATTAAAAAGGTTGTCGTAGTATTGAATTCAATAATCCATAAATTGGATAAATGATTTAAATGTTTAAAATAAATGGGGGTTACAAGTTGGCAAGTGGACAAATATTAACTGTTGTGATTTAAAATAATAGCCATTGTGATTTAAAATAATAGCCATTGTGAATTAAATTAATGTATTAAAAATAAGATTGTAAGGGGGGACAGGATTAAAAAGGGCGAATATAAAATGATTAGAAATATTTGAATGTAAAGGGAGGGACAAGGTAAACTTAGATTTGAAATCAAAATACTACTTTTTGTTTTTGTAAATAAAAATATATATAACCTTTCCTTAGCAAAAAAATTGTGTGTCTGAATGCACATGATAGCATGCCAATTGTTCTTCCACCGTAGGGGAAACTAGAATGTGTGGATAGGACAATTGTTCATAGTTCCAAAACTTTAACAAAAAGTGACAACTGTTGACATACAGACAAGGGAACTTGCCACCTGTTCTACCACTAGCGTGGAAACCCAAACATGCGGTGGACTGAGTGCCCCGACCACCTATCGAACCTGGCCCAGAGAATATGGTATGCAAAAATTGCAAAAACTTATCCATTAAACTAGAGAAAAAAAACCATGTGAGAATGATAGACATGGGGTGAGCCCAGGCATCCATATTGATTGAGTTTGAAGGTGAAGGGATGGAAGCAAGTCGGGAAGCGACTCTTCTAAGGCTCACTTGATAGGGATTCATACAGGGCGTCTAGACATTTTCTAAAGAAACTATGGCAGTGTTGTTTCTTTTCCAGGTCCCTTCTCATATCAAAGATTAAGACTAGGTGGCCTTCCATGAGTCTGCAGGAGTCTGGAGTTGGTTCACTATGGTCATCAAATTCATCATCTTGAGCCTGGTATTCATCCATAGTGGTAGCAACGAAGTCATTTGCAACGACAGAATCCG
This sequence comes from Picea sitchensis, assembly GCA_010110895.2. Lineage (NCBI taxonomy): Eukaryota > Viridiplantae > Streptophyta > Pinopsida > Pinales > Pinaceae > Picea > Picea sitchensis. The sequence goes on from SNQJ01S0017413.1 coordinate 100,649, forward strand.
TAACAGGGTCTTCGTCCATGGTGGTGACTAAATTCTGTCCCAAGTGATCCTTCGGAAGTGAAGCTTCTTCTTCCACAATGCAACCCATCATAACTGAATCCTAAAAGGGAATGGTGATGCAGGTGGCAGGTTGGTGCTCCAGGGCAGTTGATGGAAGGAAAGGCATAACTTCCTCCCAATTGGGCATAATTTCTTCTTCCATCAGGCAGCTTCCATGGAGACCCTCTGCATTAGGAGGATGAGGCTCTAGTTGAGCCTATTCAAACCAATTCTGACCAGAAGAACCCAGATGGTTCCCTCCTGGTACGAGTGCTCGAGAGGCATGTCCCAAGCTATTGTGTATTCCATAGAGACCCTTTGTATTGGGAGGGCGAGGCTTTGGTGGAGCTTGTGCAAACCAATTCTCACCAGAAGAACTCAGATGATCCCCGCCTAGCATGAGAGCTTGAGAGGCAGGTCCTAGGTAGATGTGTCTGTCAAACCGACTATAGTAGGTTGGCCCTCATCGGGGCTTGCCTCTTTCTCATGGCATGGCGGAGAAGAGTACCAGGCAGACTAAAATCCTTGTAAAGCAAGTTAATCATGGAGCAGAACTAGAGAAATGATGTTGTGTTGTGGGCCCAAGTGCCCAATATAGAACTTCCCATAGGGTGAAAATACGAGGAGGATGGAGGCATTGATGGATATGGTACCCATTAGTGAAGGTGTAATGGTCATAACCTAAATTGTACTGAATCCAAGGAGTCGAGCCTGGGTCTCCATTAAGGCCCAATGCACTAAAACTTGGCGCTCATGCAGCCTAACCATTGTGAATGGACAGGGGGGAGGGTGGCAGAGAGGGGCTTTAACTTCCCTTGTAATTGCCCCATCCAACGACGCGTGTGTCCCATGTGTCACCCCATCCAGGGAGAGGCAATCCTATAGAGCCAGTTCTTGGAACTGTTGTAGAAGTTGTGAATCTTGGTGGTCCAGGGTATTAAAGATGAGGAGCTCTTCCTAGGTGTTGACACCTTCATTTTCTAGTCGATAAACTCCTTTGTTGGCCTCCCTTTTGATGTGTAAGGGAATGATAGTGATGGAAGGAAGTAGTGAGGCTTGTAGAAGAGAGAGGGGACCTGTGAGGCACCAGCTGGGTGTGATTTTTCTGAGTCCAAACCTTGGATAACTTTTGTGACCAGAGAGATGATGATTTGTGAGTCTCCTTCTACTATTAGGGGCTACAAGTTAAGTTTGAGATCTAGTTGGAGGCCTTTTATGAGGCCCCATAGCTCGGTTGAGTTGTTCATATCATGCCTTAGAAATTTTTCTTTGAGGCACTTGATTTTCCTTGTGTTGTCTCTGATGACCACTCTGAATCCTGCTAGTCCTGGATTACCCTTGGATGCTCCATCGAAATTTAACATCCAAAACCCTGTGGGGGGGAACCTCTAGAAAGTGGAGCATCATGCTAGAGGGATGGGGGGATTGGAGAGATGGAGAGGTGCATTTGGGTTTATTTTCTTTCAGGTGGAGAAATTGTTTAATTCTGGAGGGGCATCTAGGATGTCCTCTAGATTCCAAGACTAAATTTGAATTGTTTCCCAAATGCTAGTTGTAGTTCTGTCCTAAACATCAGAGAGGTTTGAGGGTTGAGAGTGGAAGATGTTCCTGCTTATCTCTTTCCAAAGCTTCCAAATGATAAGACCTCGAAAAAGTTTCCGGATTCTATTTATAATCCCTAGAGCCCCAATTTCTTAAAGTACTTGGAATGTTGGTTTTGTCATGCTTTGTTTTCCTCATGATGGTTGTGGCTTGGTCCCAGATCTAATTACTATCCTCACATTGATTGAATATGTGTTCCATGGTTTCTTCCTATTGGTTGCATAGATGGCATATAGAACACCCAATAAATCATCTCTTCCTTAGGTTGTCCCAGGTGATGAGTCTATTTTGTACTAAGAGCCAAAGAAAGGTAGAAACCTTTGGCCAGATTTTGGTTTACCAGATTATGTGCCAAATGTGATCTTTTCCTATGCGTGAAAGTTCTCTTGAATCTGATAGGCCTCCTTGATCGTGAAAGTACTCGTTGTCGAGTATCCCCAACGGAGGATTTCCTTGTCCATGTTGATACATATTTTCCTGTTATCCATTGTTTCTTGCCAAGGTTGCATCTCGACATTGTCCGATAGATAGAGATCTTGAGGTAGAATTTTCCAAATATGTCAGGGGGTGTTGTGTTGGGTGTTGATCCATTGGTCTGCTACTTAGAGATCTCTTAGGCCTGGAAGGTAGGTCTGGTAGGGGGACATTTTTTCCAAATATTGCAAGAGAGGGAGTTGATGTCAGGAATATGTCCAAAAATGAGCACTTCGTCCATTTCTTACTTCCCATAAACCATGTTTTTGAATGAGTGGGCAATTGCGCTAGGCTGCATTCCAAATGTTGGAGCCCTGGTTCTGATTGTTGAGCCTCATGAGTTCTTATAGTTGCAGACCAGGAGTGTATTTTTTCCGCTAGAGACACACCCATAGTTCATGAGGATATTTGAGCCACCTCCACCATATTTTCACTCCCATTAGGCTATTAAGTTTCCCAGGGTCACAGAGCCCCAATCCCCCTAGAGCTATGGGTTTTCAAAGCTTATCCCAGCTCACCAAGGCCTAGGTTTTTCCCTGTTTGTGGTCATTCTAGAGGAAGTTCCTTTGAATATTCCTTATGCTTTTTATGACAGTTTGTGGGGCCGCCAGAGGTAAAAACATGTAGGCCAGGATGGCTTGAAGCACCAATTTCATGAGGACGAGCCTCGTAGGGAGGTTAAGGGCTCTGAAGGTCTAGGAGCTGAGGTGATTGGAGATTGAGAGGATAAGGGAATTCCAAGAGGCATTACATGTTGATTTTTCAATAAGCAAGGTTTAAGCATGAAGTTCATTCATTTTTAGCATTTAACTTAAACCATAAACAATTATGTTGCAACAACCAAGATCACAAGAAGAAACACCATGCACAAGAACAAAAGAAGTATCATGGGAAACCCTTCTCGACAAGGGAAGAAAACCCAACCAAATCCTTTTCTATATTCTTCAAGAGAATGAATTTCGCCACCAAGAAAACTTAGCACACAAGAGGGTGCTTGCAAACCCTAGAAGTCTAGCACCCAAGAGAGGTGCCCACTTTTCCCAGGAAGATGTACTTGCTGAAATTTCCAAACTCACACAAAAGATATGATTCCTCAATGGGGAATTTACCTTTACTTATAGTAGACTTGAACTTTCAATGGAAGTGTCTATTGGCAAAACAGGGACGGCCTCTCTATCTCATAATATAATTAATATTAATTAGATTAATTATATTTTACATTAATTATCAATCACATTAATGTGGGGCCGACATGTACCCTTTACATTACAATTAGGGTTACAAGAAGGTCTGCCTCTTGAACAATATAGCAAGGGATCTCATACACTCACTAGTGCTTAGCCACTAGGGGCACATCCATAGGGATGTCCATATATATGTCTCATTGCATTACACAGAAGAACGACTTCTCACTAGTGCTCAACCACTAGGATCACGTTCACTTGTGCTCGTCCACAGGCATGTCCACTCAACGTATATTCTTTCCCACTACATTACACATGAGATTCATATGGATTTCATCATCAAATCTCTTCTCACAGGAGGCTAATACATCATATTCATCTCTGTCTCATGCCGATACACCCAACACTTTGGGATTTCACACATTCACCTTGTGCTCAGCCACAGGTACGTCCAACTCTGCATATCTCCTTTGTCATTGTGTTACACAGGAGAATCATTTGGATTTCTTCTCAACTCTCTGTAAGGAGGAGGCCATCTCTACATTCCAGCTCTGTCTCATATAGGAACCGCACACCCCTCGCAGGGTCTCTCTCTCGGGTTTGTGTCCTGCAGAATGTCTCATGTAGTTGAAATCATCAAAACTGCCTCTCAGCTAGGGATGCATTCTCCACCAAGCCAAGTTTCTCACAAAAATGCTCTAACTTTGTCCTGGAAAGTGGTTTGGTGAAGAAATCTGCGATCAGTTCATGAGTAGGAAGATATTGTACGTGTATTATTTTCCTTTGCATCATGTCTCTAATATAGTGATATTGTATCTCAACGTGTTTCGATCTATCAAGAAATTCTTGGTTCTCACACGGCTCTAGTTTTCATCATAGAATCCATATCATGATCAAGTAAATTTGTTAGAAGCTTGTGAAGCCACACTGCTTCGCATATTCAATGCTACATACTCTTCTTTTGTGGTACTCAAGGCCACAAAGCTTTGTTTGCTACTGCACCAGGAAACCATGGAAAAATTTACGGTAAAACAAAAACTGGATGTTCTCTTTCGGTCCACTGTACTCTCTGCTCAATCTGTATCGACATATCCTGCAAACTCAAGTTCACAGTGGAGGCATATCTCAGGCCATATCCAATTGTGCCTCGTATATATATCAATACATGTTTTGTTGTTGTCCAATGAGTCTGTCTCGGTTTCTCATGGAATGACCAAGTACATTCATTGCATAGCATGAATCAAGTCTTGTGTTAACTAGATACATCAGTGATCCAATCATTTGTGGATCAGTCTCGTCTGAATCATCATCAATCTTTTTTCTTCAAATCCATCACTGTGGATTTTCATTCTATAATAATGAACTTCTTTAATATTCCCACTGTATATTTTCCTTGACTCAGGAAAATCTCATCGGTCCTCTATCATACTTCTTGTACCAAGAAGTAGTGCATCATACTCAGATCCTTCATCTTGAAATCAGAAGTCAAATATTACTTGGATCCATCAATAAGGCTTTCTGAATAAGTCATCAAAATCAAGCTCTCGTCACGAACAGTGTAATAATATTTGTTTGGATCAACAACACTCTTGTTGAAAACCCAAACTCATCAAGAATCTATCCATCTGATATAGTTTCCAACTCATGGATGGTAGTACGGATGGAAGTGTATCAAGCTTACTAGATCAATTGTCTCATCATAGAAAACTCACTCTGTTTGTGAGAATCCTTTGGCTATAGATCTCTCTTTGTATTTCTCAACACTTCCATTGGCTGCATGCTTTATCTTATAGATCCACTTGGAAGTCACCACATACTTCCCTTCCGGTCCCTGAACAATATCTTATACATCATTCTTTAAGATATACTAGTATTCTTATGTTATGGAATCTTGACATACCTGTTCCCCTATTGCTTCTCCAAGACAAGGAGGCTCATAATCAATGATGTGTCTCATGGTTGAAGAGTAGCTCGAAAAATGTCTTTGTTCTCTCGAAATGTGCCTTGAGAGGCTTGTATGTTTCTCTGCCTCCTACAGAGTGAGCCTAGGCAGGCCTTTTATGCCCTACTTCAATATCTCTAGACATATCAACTTGAGCAACTGGATCATATAGAATAATTTTTTTCTCCCTCTAAACTGTTGAAGGGGGATAAGGTATTGTCTCACTGTCAATATCCATCTAAGATTCTCAACATCTTTGAAAGGCTATCTCCTCTTTAAGGATAACATCTCTTCTTATCTCAATCTATCTTTGACTAGGGATGTAGATATGGAATGTCTTCGAGGATTCATTTTTATCCCATAAATGTATCATTTCTCCTTGAAGGGTATAGCTTGGACTTCTTCTCTTTGGGTACATGAAAATACACTGGGCACCCAAATATCCTGAAGTGTTCAATCTCATGATTCACTCTGGTGAAGGCTTCTTCGAGAGTTATTTTTTTTTCTAAAGTATGGTGAATACTCTTGTTCTGAACATATACTGTGACATGCATGCTTCTTCCCATATAATTATAGAAAGATTCTAATCATGCATTATTGCATTGGTTGCCTCAATGATGGTTCTATTATTCTTCTTTCTCAAATAGCTTTGACTCCCTTTGATTCAAGTGACTCCCTCTGAAGGATACACATCTTCCTTTGTTGTTAACCTTTCTAGAACAAGAAAACAAGAGGAACAAAAACAAGAATATCTCCTAAAGGAGGATATTGAGTACATCTCTAGAATCAAAACAATTTAAGGATTGTTGTCACAACTACAACAACTACTTGTAATGTAGCAACCTTTAGAAATATAGGTTAGAGGAATGACAATTACAACAATCAAACCTGGAGTCTTCACTTCCAGTGTGTTGTTCCTCTGAATGCACTGAGATCCCTCTGAATCCATGACTTCACCAAAAGGTTTTGTCCTCCTACAATTATCCTCATGAAAACGATACAAATAATATATATACAAGTGCATACTTGAGGGTGATGATACGATTTCTCCAATGGCACCTGCCTGATTGATGTCCTCTGACATCTTCATGAAGAAGGTAGTCACAGTGTCACCTTTTTGTATCACCCACAATACTTCTTGTCTTCCAGGAACTTGAAGTTGCTTGATTCATCAAACTTATCTTCCATCGTAGTTTTGTTCATCATAATTTTAGATTCTTCACAAACCCTTATCAACTGGGCTAGAAAGCCTAACATCTAGGCTAGGCTAGCACTTTTAGGTTTTGTTGGACTTATGAATACCAACAATAATCCTTTTAAATATAGAATAACACTAGTGAGTTGAAGAGGTCCTTCAAAGAGTTGTAGAAACCCTAATTCTAGATTTTTTGCAGAAATTAGCGAAACCCTAGAAACCCTAGGGCCAAAAAGTCAAAATGATGGGAATTTCACATTAAGAGATTCTGGAGGTGCGTTGAAGGAGGTTGTACCCTCCTGTCCAAATTTCAGCCCCAACGCCCAAGTATTAAGGGTTGGAACACCTCAGAAGGAAGAGTCATACGGATTTTCTAGAAACCCTAGGAGGGTCGTATGGTTCTGCATAAATGAGAAGATCACTGGTAGATGCTTGCACAATGGGTTCTTCAAGACCTATGCTCTGAAACCATGTTGATGTTTCAATAAGAAAGGTTTAAGCATGAAGTTCATTCCTTTTTAGCATTTAACTTAAACCATAAACATATATGTTGTAGCAACCGAGATCACAAGAAGAAACACCATGCACAAGAACACAAAAAGTATCCTAGGAAACCCTTCTCAACAAGGAAATAAAACCAAACCAAATCCGTTGCTATATTCTTTAGGAGAAATACCTTCACCACCAAGAAAAATTAGCACACAAGAGGGTGCTTTAAAACCCTAGAATTCTAGTGCCCAGGAGAGGTGTGCACTTTTCCCAAGAATGTGTACTTGCTGAAATTTCCAACCTCACAAAAAAGATATGATTCCTCAATGGGGAATTTACCTTTACTTATATTAGACTTGACTTGTCAAAAGAAGTGTCTATAGTCACAACAGAGTCGACCTCTCTATCTCATAATATAATTAATATTAACCAGATTAATTATCTTTTACCTTAGTTATCAATCACATTAAGGTGGGGATGACCTGTACCCTTTACATTACAATTAGGGTTACAGGCAGGTCTGACTCTTGAAAAATATAGCAAGGGATATCATACACCCACTAGTGCTCAACCACTAGGGGCACATCCATAGGGATTTCCATATCTCTAGCTCACTGCATTACACAAAGGAACCACTTCTCACTAGTGCTCAGCCACTAGGATCATGTTCACCTGTGCTCATCCATAGGCATGTCCACTCAACAGATCTTCTTTCCTACTGCATTGCACAGGAGAGTAATCTGAATTTCATCATCAACTCTCTTCTCAGAGGAGGATAATACATCATCTTCATCTCTGTCTCATGACGATGCACCCAACACTTTGGTATTTCACACGTTCACCCTATGCTCAGCCACAAGCACATCCAACTCTGCATATCTCCTTTCTCACTACATTACATAGGAGAATAATTTGGAGTTTTTCTCAACTCTCTGTAAGGAGGATACCATCTCTACTTTCCATCTCTGTCTCAGATAGGAACCACACACCCCTCTCAGGGGCTCTCTCTTAGGTTTGTATCCTAGAGAATGTCTCACGTAGATGCAATCATCAAAATTACGAGCTACTAAGTTTGTGAGGGGTAAGACAAGGTATTTGGACGGAAGGGAGCATCAGGGGATGTCAAGGAGTTGGTAGATGTGTTTCTGAACTGTTGTTGGCGTTTTGAAGAATAAGAGTTGTGAATTCTCTAGATTAAAGGTGGTCCCATAGGTTTCACTAAAATCTGAGAGTATAGTGCAAAGTTTAGTTGCTTCCTTGTTAGTGGGTGTGTTAAGGAGCAAGGTATCGTCAAAAAATTGGTTGTGGGAGGCTGTCGGTTGGATCCCATGTATAGAGAGGCCTTATAGGGTTCCATTGGAAATTGAGGCAGTTAAAAATTTCCCTAACCCTTCCACCATCATCACAAAGAGGAAAGGTGAGAGTGGGTCTCCTTGGTGTATGCCTCATGAGGGGGAGAAGGGATCAGAGGGGACCCCATTAACTAATATGGAGAAAAATTTAGAATAGGTGAGTTTCATGATCCAATCTATCCAATCCGAACTGAACCAAAAGGTTGAGAGGACCGAATGCATTGTTTTCTAGCTTAGTTTATCAAAGGCTTTAGAGAGATCAAGTTTTATGATCATAACTGGAGTGCGGGTAGTCTTGAGAAAGTGGATAATTTCATGGACCATAATTGTTATATTTTAAGATATTATTAGGTTTCTTTTCAATTTACTAGATAACCATAACATAGATAGGATCACTGAGAGAAACACAATCACAAGAGACACATCATTTATCCTAGGAAATCCTCATGGGGGAGAAAACCCAACAAAAACTTCCTTAATATAGATAGCCAAGAGAATGCCAAGAGAATAAATCAAACACTACACAAATTCCTCTCCCAAGTAATGCACCTCTCTCTCTTCCTTCTTCTCCAATTGTAGCTCCAAACTTGCGCTCTAGATGATCGAATGAGTGAGTGAACAATTGAGGCATTGGCCTCCTTTATTTATACAATTTGGCAGGTGTTGAAAGGAAGTGTATTTTCACTGGCAGGGACGACTTCTCTTCCTGGATGGTTAGAACCACTTTAATTTATTATGGGAGCCAACTTTTCATTTTTTATATTACAATTAGGGTTTGACCAATCCTCAAAATGGGATTTGGTCATTTACAATGTCCGACACAATCAATCCACAAAAGGGGATTGATCTAATGAATAATACATCAATAATAAATAGAATACTCTTTGCAGTTACAATGTTTCAACACTCCCCCTTAACAAGAAGGGTATTCTACAACATCATCAGGAGAGAGAGAGAGAGAGAGAGAGGGAAGAAACATCAAAAACATATGGAACACTCACTAGCATATCTATAAATCATCGAAAGTTTTTCTCATCATCATCATTCACAACATGGAGCTAGAGTAGCATCATCATCCTCATCAACATGAGGCTAAGGTAACATCATCATCATCTTTATCATCTTCATCAAGAAGGATTAAATAACATCATCATCAGCAACAACAAGAAGCTGAAGTGGCATCATCATCATCATCTTCAATAAGAAGCTAAAGTGGTATCATCATCATCATCTTCAACAAGAAGTTGAAGTGGCATCATCATCATCATCATCATCATCTGTATCAACATGGATTAGTATAACACTAATGCATCATCATCATCAATAACAACACAAGGGTGATACAACACCACCAACAAAAATATCACATCACAAAGGATGGAGCATCATCAACAACATCAACATCACAACACGAAGGTTGGAGCATCATCAATAGCATCAACATCACAACATGAAGGCTAGAGCATCATCAACAACATCAACATCACAGCATGAAGGTTGGAGCATCATCAACATCAGCACTAGGTTGAGAATATTCAACACGAAGATGGCATCACAGCACGAGGCTTGAAACACAACATCATCATCACAAGGCTGGCATCACAGCATGAGGCTGGAAACACATCATCAACACAAAGCTGGCATCACAACATGAGGCTGGCATCACATCAACATCAACACAAAGCTAGAAATCTTCAGCACTAGGCTGGCATCACAACACTACTCCCCCTTTCAAGGGAGATCCTTTCAGACTACACTAAGCTTATATCGAAAGTGCTCAAACTTTACATGAGATAGAGGCTTGGTCAACACATCAACAATCTATTCATCCGTGCTAACATACTGGAGCTTTATGGCTCTTCTCTATAAGATATCATGAATGAAGTGATATAGATCTCTATGTGATTTGACTCATCATAGAACACAACATATTAATACAAATCATGGTGGCTTCCATATCCAGATCAAATAGCTGTCAACAACTTCTAAAGCCATACAGCTTCACAATTGTCGAAACATGCAACAATGTATTGCTCTTCTTTCGTGCTAAGAGAAATACTTGATTGCTTCCTACTCTGCCATGAAGTCATGGCTGACCTTAGACTGAAACAACATCCTGAAGTGATCTTTTATTAAGAAACACTTCCAGCTCAATCTGAATCGGTGTAACCACTCAGTCTGAAGTCATGATCTCTAGTATAATAGAGACCAAAATCTAACGTACCCTTAAGGTATCTCATCATATGTTTTGTAGCAACAATGTGAACACGTTTGGGTTCTAACAGATACTGACTCAAGGCAAAACATATATCTAGTCTGGTATTCGTCATACACATCATTGAACCAATAATATGTTTGTACTGAGTGGCATCAACTAATTTTGACGAGGTATCTACCAGGAGCTTCTACTACATTTCCATGGGTGTGTACATGGATTTACATTTAAACATGTAAAACCTCTTCATTTTAACTGCATACTTCCCTTAGTTAAGGAAGATCTTCTCTATGCTCTGCCAAACTTCAAGACCTAAGAGAATTTAGGTCTTTCATCAAACTCTGTAGCGAGCTTCTTCTGCATTTGTGATGATATTTTCTTCATTTTGTCAAGAATACATCATTTTCATATAGTAGTAACATCACTCTCTCATCATTCATAACCTTGAGATAAAGGTTAGAATCATTTTTACTTTTGGTAAATCCCAAGCCTGTCAGGAAACTGCCAATTCTTCCATTCCAAGCTCTAGGAACTTGCTTCAACACATACATAGCCTTCTTCAACTTGTGTATCTAAGTCTTTCTGTCTTCAACTTCAAATCAAGTTGTTCACATCACTTTGTACCAATCTGGCACACTTGCTTAGCTGCAACTCAATCTGCACAATCATGTGCTAGTTCTATGTGCTTTCTGCAAAGCACTATCTGTCTCACTATCTGGGAGTGTGTCCTCTACTCTCTCTACAACTATTCCTTCTAGAACTGAGACTCTGCATTTGCAGCTGCTCTGAAGTTGAGAATGGTTGCTCCATTCTTACTGTGATTGCTGAAATCTGTGAGTAACTCCTCTTATTCTATCATGGCAATAGCTTCAACTAAAACTGAGAGTGGATCAATAACTGATATTGAAGGTATCTTTTCTTCTTTCATGGAGGTAACTCTATATTTTATTTTGGTAATGTCTCCATGACCCAACTAATGTAATACAGTAATTTCCACTCAATTTTAAATATGGGGATTTCTCCCCCTGCATCTCGTACTATATATGAATCATGGTTGTTTTGGTTATCTTCATAAATATTAGAACTATTTCTTCAATTTCTAGAGTAAGTATCTCGTCATAGTCTTCTCCCTCTTGTTGGGACAATCCTCTAGACACACATCGGGCTTTGTACATCTGCAACATGCTTGATATATATAGATAAATTTTGGTAATCAATATTGACTTCTCTTCTAGTCTCATGAAAGAATCCATATCCTAGTCTTTCTGACTAGTTTCTTTGTTTGTTATTGAAACAAGGGAATATTCCCAGGAAATTTCATATCTCCTAGAATTTTCTGAAGCTACAATCTAGTCTTCTCAAGACATTTGTCTCCCAGTCCTGGAATTTGTCTCTTCATCTGATCCTTTCTGAGTTCAAGCTTACTCTTGATTTCTTCTGAGTCTATAAGGACTTCATCATCTCTTACAGGGTATACTTGGTGTTGAATACCAAGTCTAAATATGAAACACAGAGTTAGGCTTCAAACGAGTTCTGCTTCCCGTCAAGGTGGCTTCATTAACCTTTGAACAATTCTGATGAGAATTCTTGTTCTAATGTTCGATCATCTTTGGAGCCTTCTGATCATTTCAATCAATCTTCATATGAGATACTCTAAATCTCAAAAGATAGCNGTGTATATGGTCATGTACATAGTCTGCTTCATATCTCATCTAATATGTTGCCTTCTACAACCTTCACTATAGCTTCCTCAAGGTTATCACCTATGACTTGAAACAAGGTAAACACAGCAACAAGAAAGAATAATACTCTTTTGACAATAGTAGATAAAAAAAAACATGAATAATCATCACAGTATCTCCTTTAGAGATATCACTTGTGACCTTTCTGAAGCAAAGATCAAAGGTAAGAAATACAATATGAAATGAGGTCAACACTCTTCTACTGTTGAGATAAAACATTTCTTCATGGTAACCTGTAATCAACATAAGAAGTTTCTCCTAGAGGATATGTTAGTTGTATCTGTTACATTAAGCATTTATTTCAATATGCTCACTTGCTACCAAGTATAATACTTTTCAAAGACTTCTACCTCAACTATAGTGTTTACTTGTAACTTGTCATGTGAAACTTTGAATCATATCAACTTAATCAAACCTGGGACCTGGAGCCTTGTCTTCAAGAATGAGTGTGTTTCTTTTCTTCCAAGTATCCTTCATTCAAGATGACAAGTTCTTTCTTCAACCTGTCTTTTGTACTAGGACAATATGCTATCTTGACAGAAGGTTGGGTTAGAGAATAAACTCTATGATCTCAACTTTTATCCATCTAATACCTTGATTTTAATTTTGACCAAAGGTTAGTATGATGGTCATAGCTTCAACATGCAACCTAGATCAAAATAATGTCATAACAAATAGATGCATATCAGAATAATCAAACCCAAGTTGCAGTATTCCTCTA
>SNQJ01S0017413.1:123490-144736 GCA_010110895.2 Picea sitchensis
CATCACAGGACATGGGCATATTAGTTTTACCAAGTTGTTGTTTTAGGACTTGATGTCTTCTCTAGAATATTGTTTTCTCCTTGTATATCTATGTGTGGTCCCTTATAATCACTCTTTTCCTATTAAAATATATCCTTGGAGAGTGTGGGAGGTTTTATGGGTTCCACTAACACACCTATGGAAAAAACCCTCCTAAAGGCCATTGCTAAGTGTGGTAATGTCCAACATTGCTTATCCATGGTGAATTACAATAGCACAAGCAACATGAGTCTCGACAACCTATTAATGGTTGTTATTAAGCCTTTATTGAAGTTGAATACTTATAATTCACCATTAGGGGAATTTAAAGGTAAAAAATGGGTCTCAAAACAAAAAATGTACTATCAAAATCATCTTTAAAAATAGGATTCAAGATAATGATGTCAATCATAAGGGAAAATATTTTTGGAGGGCCCCCGGGGTGTAGAATAGTCAGTGACTGAGTGTGTTGTTAAGACACTCTGTTATGTGAAGTCATTGGTTCAAAACTCAGGATTTACCTTGTATGTCACGCGAGGGGTTGCGTTGGCATGCCTAGGGTTATAGTGGTAGCAATCAAATAACATGACCACGTGTCAAGCGAGTACATGCCCGCTTTCCCTCCAATTTCCCTAGCTGGCAAAAATAAAATAAAAAATAAAAAAAATAAATTATTTTTGGAGGGAAAGGAAGAAAACTACTTCTTTTCATTGTATTTTTACTTATCTCCTGATAGGTTTACTCAAAATTTCAAGTTTAGGCACTTGTTGGATGAAAAATTAAATTATCCATCCAATGAGTGCCTACACTTAAAATTTAAGTAAACCTATAAAGAGATAAGTCAAAAATATGATAAAAATGTATTTTTCTGTTTTTCCCTCTAAAAATTTATAATTCTTATTTTACTATTTTTTAGAATACCCATTTTAAACCTCAAATTTCCTATAATTTATTCTACTCTAGAAGTGTAGTGGAATTCAACTAAAAAATCATTTTTTTGTGTTGTTATCCTCTATTATGCCCTTCAAAATTCAAATACTAATTATGAAAAATTGATCATCGAGAACATTGGTTATGGAAATATCTTAATAAATGTCCTACAAAACATACCCTCCATAGTGAAATTGACTGAGCTTTTAGATCTTCCTTTGTCAAAAGGAGATTGAAACACAACAATTTAAATTGAATATGTTTTTCTTTGATTCTTCAATTTTGAGTCTAAGTGATCGCAAAGAAAAAAAACTTGCCAACATGAATGGTATAAGCAGTGGTGGTGAAATGTTGGTTGCCAATAATACAGAATTGAATATTATTTATTTAAGCTATTGTTATTCTGTTATTCTTCTGCCATGTTTTTTCATGTATATGGTTTTTACTAAAACTTTTGCGCTTATTTTTGGAATAGATGTTACTCTTCGTACATGTATTATTGTTCAGAATCCAAAATCCTCCTTTGACATGCCTAGATTACTCATTTGTAATGTATGCATTGTTAATACCAATTTACTTAGAGTCTTGACAACTTGCATAAAATTTTCACTTCATTCATTCATCAAACAAATTTGACAAAACCGTTGCTAGAGTGGGCACATTTCATCCATATAGTATTGTTGTGAGGGTGGGTGTTTCATGCACACAAAACACATTATGATTACAATTCAATGGATTAGAAAAAAAAAACAAAAAGGGAACACATGGAATGAATTATAAAATCTATTAGAGTTTCGCTTGTATCAATATTCAAAGGGTCTCACCTCATGCTTAAGTTATCGAAGAACAAAGCTTCGGAAATTTTGGGAAGTTGATTATTAAACAAGATCTTCATAGTGGTATTTGTTTTAAAATGATTGATTTTGGAAGGTGATCCACAAACGAGGGACGTATAGCCTACTTGTTTCACCAACATGGGTATTGTGTGGGAAAAAATCCAATATTCAAGTTCTCTTTGTTCTTCTAATGGTTACAAGGCCTACAACATGCCAACCAATGGCCCATTGTTCTCTAGTGTAACTTGCACACAATAACTAGTTGGAAACATAATGAAAATTAGTTCAATAACAAATAATGCTCTACAAATACTCTAAATCTAGTGACCAGATACCAATGTTATGTGAGTCCTCTATTCTCATTGTATCCTGCACATGATACAACTAGCTAACAATGGTAATAATAAACAAGATGTTGAGTGCAAACTTCTCTTCTTGCTCCTCCTCCTGAGGTATGGAAGGATGGTTCTACTTGTTGGTCTTGTAATGCCAATTTGAATTCTCCACATGGATATTTGTCTCTAGGGTATCTTGAGTGCGATCAAGGTAATGGGAAAATGGATGTGTTCTAGTTCTCAACTCCGCCAGTGCAACATACAACCTAGCCACATGAATATGATGAATTCCTTCAAAAAATATTGCTATGGAACAAAACTATCATTATTTGAACCTCAAAGAAAGGTTGCAAGGCACAAAATCTCAATCAAAGTGGTACTAAGTTAGACAAGGACCAATACTGATAATAACTTGTTCTTCAACCTCATCTCAATACAACTTTCACTCTTCGTTATGTATATCTCCTTTTCCTAATCAGAATAAGACTCCTTGTTGGTCCAAATTCAAACAAAAATGTTGTATGCTTCCATGAACTACATTCTAAATAAAATGAGATCCAAATAATGCATCAATCTTCGTGAAATTCAAAGCTACTACTAAACTTCCCCAAACTTGTGAGTATATTGACTTATTGCACCATTCATCAAACTATAATCAGACATTCTGATCAGTGGATAAAATCCATGTTGAAGAATGCGATTAGTAGATGAAAAATACTTTACATAAGCCATGCAATCTTATCCCAAATTCCCCAACAATTCTGGAAATGAGATGTGCATGCTATAGGAAAGTTCAAAATCAAGCCCCAATATGCACGATATTGTAGAAAGAGGCTCCTAAAATAATTATGAAAAGTCCATTATCCAACTAAAAGGAAAGGCCAAATGGAAATCATAGAAATTTCCCAAGGAAATAATCAAAATTGTAGTAGAAATCACCCAAGAAAATTGTGGCTCGTCCAAGCTAAAGTGAAGTTAACCATATGATGATCTCATCTAGGAAAAGTAATTTGTATTGGATCAACATATATTTTTTCATATATCTTGGTACTTTTAGGGTAAAAAAATTAGAGAAATTGTCTTGCAGAGCCATTTTAGTCGCACTAGTTTGGAAAGTTGGGGTCCATAACCTTCTGGAGCCATTTTGAGGCATCAAATGGCATTTTTTAGGGTTACAGTGTTCGCCAACATAGACATTCCAATAGATGATGAACACCTTCAATAACCACTCACAAAACCAGATCAAAGATCAACACAAAGATTTTTTTCCGTGGTAACACCACTATGGGGAAACATCCACAACCCCAACCAATGTGACCACTTGGAGTAATTTATTAATGCAAAATAAAAATATTACAGATATATTTACAATATATTTTATCACAATCAATCATTGACAAATGACCCTCCATGCTCTTTAAATAGAGATCATGGACCAATCAAGTGTTAAGCCACAGATCAATGTAGTCGTTAAGATCGAGGAGAATATGATCCATCATAGCAGTCTATGTAGGGAACATATCATGGCTGTTGTATTACCTAACTACAAATGTATACTGATGCATGATAAAGAAACACACTTTTGCCTAACAACACATTAGACCAAGTTGATCTTAACTAAATCCTAAGTGTGTAAATATTCTATAATGTCTCCCCTTAAGAAAAACTTGGGATAAGATTGAAGGATTTACAAATGTGACACAATAGGAGAAGGAAGGAGGCATTAGAGCCTATCCCACCTTAATGAAAACATCTTGAAATCCTAATATAGATCAAGATTTGGAAAAATTCTCTTTTGTAAGAGACTTTGTGAATATGTCAGCAAGGTAAATATGCCATAAGGATTCTTGACTTGCATTAACCACTAATTAGTACTATTCTTTTGCTAAAGAAAGAGAAATATCATGTTGTTTCTTATAGGACTAAGTAACAGGTCCTTAACCAAGGAAGAAAACATAACCTACAGTAGAATTTCGATCATTAGGGTCGACAACCCAATCTGAATTAGTGAAACCAATCAACATAGGAGTCCCCCTTGAGCTATAGTGTATCCCAAACTGAACTGTACCCCAGACACACCGAAGTGTCCTTTTATATGCTTTCCAATGGATTTCATGGGGTGTTTTCATATACTAGGTGGAAAGACCAACAAAAAAGGAAATATCAGGATGGGTATGAGTCAAGTATAAGAGGCTACCAACTAACTGACAATACAAAGTGGCATCAACTTTGGGAGAAGTAAAGGTGGCATCAATTTTGACTCCAAACTAGAAGGGAGAGGGGGTTGGTTTTGAATATTTCATGTGAAAGCGATGAATAAGGTCACAATCATACTTAGAATGGAAAAGAAAAATTCCTTCCTTGGTTTGAAAAACTGGGAGACCAAGGAAATGGTGCAAAAATCCTAAGTCTATCATTTCAAATTTTTTCTTGAGGATGGTTTTCAAAGGGTTTAAACATTTTGGGTTACTACTAGTAAGGATAAGGTCATCAACATAAAGAAAAAGGATTATGATATGGATTCCTACATTCTTGGTATCGACATTAGGGTCAGAATGACATCTAGAAAAGTTAGTATAAAGAAGAAAGTTGTCCATTTTGGCATACCAAAATTGAGGAGCTTTCTTAAGACCATAAAGAGATTTATTAAGGTGAAAAAAAGGCTAGAGTCATTCTGGACATATCCAAGAGGTTATTCCATGTAGATATCTTCTTTCAAATCCCCATCCAAGAAGGTGGATTTGAAATCCATCTAATATACCTAACATTTATGTGAGGCTAGAAATGCTAGAACAAGGCAGATGGAATTCATTTTGGTTATAGAGGAAAGGTTTCATTATAGTCAATGACTTCAACTTGGGAGAATCCTTTGAAAACTACCTGAGCCTTTTTTCTTTCAACACTTCCATTTGATGCATACTTAGTTCAAGTGTTGGGATGGACAGTCCTTAATTAGTTCGGGACTTCGGCGCTCTGGGACTTCGGGACATTACAACTCTTGAGTCATTCAAATCCCCTAGAGTGATTTCTTCTGAAGTTCTTACACCATCCTTCCACTACTTGATATAACAATTGAGAAAATTCTCAAAGGGATCTTAGATTGACGGTCTGCATGAATTCATGACTTTGGTCATCGACATTTTTGTTGGTCATGACGTTGGACACCCCCAGATGCCATACTCCCGAAAATGACATGGCATGCTGATGTCACCTATGGTGATGTGGACCCATAGCATGTGTTCCATGTGTCACTAAAAAATGATCAAGTTGGGGTCCAAAAGAAATTGAATTCAGGTGACATGTGTCCCCACACGACACCCCTACAACGTGGCCTATGAAACATCATCAATCAAACAGACGGTCCGCATTCCTCCNATTTTCCCATTCTCTAGTAATCGCCGAAGTGGAAAAGTTATGAACCTCGAAACTTCACTATCCTTCCACTTCGGATCTACGAATGGCATTACTCCTGAATTCTTCCCTTGATCTAATAGTCGATGAGATTTTGGGACTTTAGCACTCTGGGACTCCAGGTTATAGTAGTTCTAAAATGGTTCGATTCTCTCGGAGTTAACTTCCTAAAGTGGTCAATGTAGGATGACCCTGACCAACGAATGAGATTTCACCTGAGCCTCCTGTCAGATCAGACGAACAGCGGGACTTCGCGACTTCGGCCTTTTTCATGCTTCTTCCATGTCTCCCATAATCACCAAAGCGACGAAGTTCCGTAGTTTTCCATCTCTTTCTTGGCTTTGATCAACGATTGTGATTTCTCCCGAGCAGGGGTGATTTTAAGAACCCCCCCTAAATTTATATGTATATTAAATGGGTGAATCCCCATGATACATAGGAAAAATTGAAGGCTATTTTATCAATAATATAAAATGTGTATATAATTTTTTGGCGAATATTTTAGTCAATTATATAATCTTGTAAAATATTGGCGAATCTTTCATTGAATTATAAAATCTTGTAAAATATTGGTGAATCTTTCACTAAATTATAAAACCTTGTAAAGTCTTAGGGGATCCTGCCTTAATGAGAATTTAGTTATGTTTTCTTTTTACATACATAACTATGTGATTCACTACCCACTCACCTCCATGAACTCTAATTTCAAAAATTGCATCCCCATACCCACAGCCACAACTGTCCCCATACCCACAACCACAACCTTTGGCTTCTTAACAAAAACCAAATTCAACAACCCAACAAATGAAAAGAAATGCCAATGCCATTCTTGATTGATTAACCCAACGTTTTCAACAAAATTCAAACTGAGCAGTGTAAGAAACGTTGTTGACACCCTTTGAACCTTCACAATTTGGCCTTAAAATTTTACATGGAAATATGTGTCACTTAGATTCAGTCATACTCCAACAATCCTAAAACCAAACAGAATCTAATCTGATCTACTCCTAACCTAACATACATAATTTCTAATATATAAATACTAAACTTAGATAACCCACTCTTAATTAAAAGTACCTAGATGGAAACAGACTTGGAGCAACAGATAGATGTGATAATCCCTATTCAGGACATCAAATGTTTCACGCATGCCTAAAGATGCTATACCAGGCTAACAACTTTTTGTTGCACTCAAGATTAATTACAAAAAGCAGACTTCCTTGAAATTTAAACTATAGTAAGCAGGTGCCTACAAATCATAGACCTAGAAGAACACCAACTCTTTTACATAAATGCAAGGATCACAAACACAGATGCACTTGTTCTTACAAACACATTCATGTTTCAGAAAGTTAACTTACAAGCAAGTGCAAAGTTCAAATCTATTCACATTTGTACCTCTAACAATAAATTCTCACTCAGAGGAGGACAAAATCAGGTCAGAGTGGATTGCAAAAACCAAATTCAACAACCCAAAAAATGAAAATAAATTTTGACGCCATTCTAGATTGAGTTAAACCAAAGATTTTCAACAGAATTGAAACCCAACAGTGTTAAAAACTATGACACCTTCCTCTGTGCCTTCACACTTGAGACTTAGGACTTCCCCCTGTATCATATTGTCATCTTCTTCTTTCGTGCTCTGTTTCACTTAAAGTATGTGTCTCTTAGATTCAATCATACTTGACACCTTCCTTTGTGCCTTCACCCAACATTTTCAACAGAATTGAAACTCAACAATGTTAAAAAATATGATACCTTCCTCTGTGCCTTCACACTTGAGCCTTGGGACTTCCCCCATGTATCATATTGTCATCTTTTTCTTCTGTGCTCTGTTTCACTTAATGTATGTGTCTCTTAGATTCAATCATACTTGGCTAATCATAATGACAAACAATAACTCAATCTAATCCACACCTAAACTAAGATATATAAGCCCTAATACATAAATGCTAGCCTTTTAGATATCCCACTCTTAGTATAGGTTTTTCCTAGTTGGCACTTGCATGTAGTCTAGAGTCTAGACTATACCATAGGTATTTGCAATAACAGGAAAAATATTCTCCAACTCTCTAAAGGCCACATTGTTCCCTAACTCAGGATGTTTTGCAAAATTTGATAAATGGAAACCCAAAAGCCACTTCTGTCATACAAAAGATGAATATATCCTTTACATATACCCGTAAGGTAAACATGCTTTGCAAATCATAGTACACACACAAGTTCAAAGAACACTGGTTATAATGTAAATAGAAAAGATTTAGAGCTTAACACTATTTCTAATATAAATGAAAAAGATTTAGATCTTAACAGTGAAAATTATGAAGTATTTTCTTGATTGCTAACTTAAAACCACTAATTCCATAGACTAAGACTTGGTAGTGAGTAGTAGAGAAGTAGTCTCAGTTTTTAAATCAATCCATGCAAATATCGAGCTATGCTCTAGAAAAAGGCATTGTAAAAGGAGTTCAACAGGAGAATTCTTAGATACATATATAAGGGAGCATGGTTAGCACCAGTCGAAAGCATATCATAAAATTGCATCATGAAAATGAGATTAATGAGAAGTCTACCAACCCATGCTCAATGTTCCTATCAGTCATTTATTCTAGACAGTAAAATTTTCTCACATTCACATTCCTTAAATTTTTCCCTTTTCTAAGCATATGATTATGTCTATTATGCTTTGCATTTGCAATAGGTAGATGATATGTGATCCCTTTTCAAATTTAAACATCTAATCATGAAAATATATTTACAAATTCTCATTAAGGCCATCTGTGAGTATATGTAGGGCTTTGTTAATGCAGAATGGGCTAGAGATCTAAACTGTAGAAATCTACAAGTGGTTATGTTTTTAACATATTTGGTGGAGAAATCAGTTGGATGAGTAAGAGGAAAGGTGTAGTTGCATTGTCAACTATAGAAATCGAGTACATGGCAGCTACCCATGGGAGTAAGGAAGTTCTATGGTTTCAAAGATTGTGTTCAAGTATTGGTTTTGTTCAAAAAGAACTAGCAATAGGTTGTGACAGATCAAGTTCAATTTTTCTTACAAAGAACCCTTCTTATCATTCCAAAATAAAGCATATTTATGTGCAATGCCATTTTGTTAGAGACATGGTTGAATAGAAAAAATTATTGTTGGAAAAGTTTGACACCATGAAGAACATTGTAGATTCATTGACAAACATTGTTAGCATTGAAAATTTATCTTGGTGTAGAGAATCAATGGGAATTGTTGCCTCTAGCAGCTAATTATATAAAATCCTTCCCCTTTCCCCCATTTTTGCATAGAATACATCGATTGGGGGGATGTGGGACTTGTGTTGTACTCTTTGCAGGTAGACTCAATATCATCCCAAAGCAAAGGTGGTTTGTTTTGGTCTATATTGTGCTTTTTCAGCCAATATTTTTTCAGCCCGTTGTAAACTAATGATAGTTAAGGAATCAAAGTTATAATCAAATCTAGGTTAACAGAATAGGGTTCTGGATGCTATGGAATACATAAATATTCCATTGTAAACAATGAGAGAGAGAGAGGAGGTTCTCTCAGTTAGGTTGGTCTTCCCAATTAATTGTTTCCAGAGTAAATATTTGTGTACTGAGTGTGTGCCATTGTTATTTCATGTGTTTTAGATTCTGTTAGCATTGCTTTTCTTGCACAGGTTTATCAAACTCTTCAATCCCTTCATGCAAACAAACTTGTTGGTATATAGAAAACATAGGCTAGTTGTTAGTTAAAAGTTTTACTAATTGCTCCTAAGCGATTCTCCTTCAAAAATGGAGTATAATAGAAGATCCATTCCATCCTTCTTGTGCGATGTGTAGCTTTGATTTATGATATTTAGAGGGATGGGGTTTTGAATTATACAGAGGCATCCAGTTGTTTGGGGCATCTACACACAACATGCATGTTTCAGATTTAAAAAGGCGTAGCTCCCAATGCACAGAGGCACTTTGCATGAAGATTTTTCTATTCCTGGAAGTCATGGTTATCATTGGAGTTAAGTTGCATTGCATGTGGAGTTTGTGCTATATTTAGGAGGGCACAAAACCCCAGATTATATAGGTGCATCAATGATAGATATTCTTGCATGCTTGCATGTATTTTCCTCTTTTTGATTTGGGAACACTTCACTAGGTATGGAAACTCATGCATGAGGATGCATTAGGGTTGGTGTTTTAACTTCTGCAAGGAGGCGCATCACATGGGTGGATAGGTTTTATTAAAACCTCTCTTTTCTTGGTTTATAAGAGAAAGCGAGGGTGATTCACTGATACACAGAATTTAAGAGTTAGATAATCCAAGCTTTGAGAATATTGCTCTTGTAATTATTCTTTTTTAGGAATAGAGTTGTGTGATTTAGGAACATAAATATGTTTGGTGTCATACTTTCCAGAGTGTTGAATTATCCAGATTTAGTATCATTTTGTCTGTTGTTCTAATTTTATTTTAGTATGCAATTTTTGTACTCTTGAAGATTCTATACTGAATCCATATATTAAGGATAGAAAGATTTGTAGTTTTGATAGAAGGTTGAGTAATTTCTAGGTTCCTAGTTGTAGAGTTTATTCTGCTAGTGAAAATCTGTGTAGCTCGAAGAATATTAATATAATGCCTCCATATGCAATGGAAAAATAAAAGGAACTCATGTATATATTTTAAGAATGTGGCTTTGTTAGATCTTTATGGAAAGGAATGAAGTTATGTTGGATCCTTATGCAACGAGTCGGGACATTTATCTTCATTTCTCCTCTCTATTGTTGTCTCTCCAACCAGGCTCAAATCTTTTGACTTACTCATATTTGTGTTCCTCATTTTCTCGTCTCTTCTAGTTGATATACCTAGACTAGCAACCATCTCTTGCTCCAATCTATTCAATATAAATCTTCCTTTGAAGGTAGTAAATGTGATTGGGGGAGTATGGTCTTCCATAAGCTGTTGCATATATTAGCAATTCAGATCATTGTTAAAAACCATGTTAAATTAAAATTGTAGATTATGTGGCTCTATCAAATATGATGGATCCCATTGCATGGCTTCACAGAAGGGATAAAAACCTCTTATTGTACTGAACATATCGTTTTCATCAGTTTGTAATATAAGACAATTTTTCCAAGAGAGAGAGAGAGATGTACCCTCTAGAGGATGGGAAAATATGAACCTTGTGGGAAAAAATGGAAGATGAGAAAAATTATCCTCCAATTTTAAGTTTCTTAAAAAAAGTAAAGGGGGACATTACCAATAAAAACAAGATATTTGAAGTTTGAACTCAGATATATCATTATCATTCAAGGTCACAGAGGAAAATAAATTCATTTTGTAAATTCTTATCTGAACTCGGAGATATCATTATCAGTCAAGGTCACAGAGTAAAAGAAAGCTATTTTGTAGATTCCTATATGGTTTCATAATTAGAAATGAAATAAGAAGTCAACATCAAGCCACAATTGTTGCAATAAGAGAAACCGTCAAAGAAAATCCCTCTCATTCAAATCAATCATCTTTAAATGAAAACTAAAAGAAATAAAAACTCCATAGGAAAGAATATTAAGAACTTTTCATAAGCAAGCACCTCATACATCATGTTGTCAATGTACATCCATAATTTTACTGATTTTTCCAAAATAGTGGACCTATAGACATGAAAAAATCATCCCTTAGGGGCTTCAACACATGGTATCTTGGTCAAGGAATAGGTCCATTAAGGATTTTAAATAACCATAAATATTAGATCTCCCTAAAGGTCAAGACATGACTCAAGAAATTATTATAATCATTACATATTCTATATATTGATAAGCATGATACTCCTTCATTGGGAGATTCTTTAGCTCTATCGGGAAGATAAGCATTGGTGCTAAGCGAGGAGAGAGGCATAGATTGAGATCCCCAGAACAAAGAGCACTTTCTCAGAGTGATGGAGTCGAGAGAGACAGTAGTGTAAGTCGACCCCTTGGAGCCTATCAATTACAGTCCCCGTGAAGATCCATGATGTCGTAGCCATTTCAGCAGAGAGATAAATGTTTACGTAGAGAGGCATTGCCCTCCTCCAGACCAAAATCTTCTCTTTCTTGTTCCACCACCTGTCAACTATAAAAATTATTCTTCCATGGCTTGAAAGCCTCCATAAAATATGGCATAGAAATATGCCTCATAACAAGATTGCAGATGATACAAATCAGATTATTATGAACCTTAAGTCATCTTATCTTCCAGCTGTAGATGTTTTGGCACATATGGACATTCGATAAGGATGAAAAAGTGACAATGTTGGGTTTGGTACCAAGTCTTGCATAGTCTTGTAAGCATATTAATTGTGTTGTTGGTCATAACTAGTCAAGTATTCAATGCTTAGTTTTAAGGACGAGGCATCAAATGTTGATAAATATCAATGACTAATGGGAAGATCCTTTAACAATCCAGGGAAGAAGTCTGATCCTGAAAGCTATAAATTATTTTGGCCAATTCAAATGAAGTGTTCATGCTCCGGACATGCCATTCATCTGAGAGATCAATGTGAAAATATTGTTGGGAGATTTATGAAGGAACTAAACTATGGAGGATAGGAAGAACAAATAAAAAGGGCATCTAAGGCTCAATAAATTAGTTTAGATGATGGTTTGGTAAGTACTAAACGTAACCACAACTCATAGGACAATGATGTTTAGGGAAGGTTTCTCCAAATCTTCTTCAGATGCTAAGACTTCCATAAATCAATCAAGCATGCAAGAAAGGCAAAAACAGAGTATACAACTAAGTTTTCAGCACAAAACAGGAAAATTACACTATGTGCACTAAAAAATGGTTGTAGAATGCCATTTCACAATAATTGGTCAGATAAGGTTCAAAGTTCCATCAAATCAAGAGGATCTCTCAAATAGGCCCAAGACTAGAAAATAAACACAAATGTCATAATACTTAGATCTACATAAAATATATTTAGTAGGGATGAGAATTAAAGTTGTTTCCATGGAAAATGATGAAGGGGTGAGGGTTTTATGGTCTATCATGCTAGCTAAATTCTTAACCACCTACTTGCCCACCAAAATCGTGGAAGCCTCACTAGATGCAGAAAAAATAGCAGAGGAGAACTGCAAAAAGAAGCTCAAGAGTTAGGGATGCCTAATCTTGTAACTGCCACCAAGGAAACACTCGAGGTTGCCTCCTAAACATAGGTGGAAAAATGAGTAACTGATATATATAGTTGATAGTAACTTAGAGAGCCATTAAAATTTGTAATTCTCTTTATGGTCAATAACCATATTATACTTTGTAGTCCTCTATATGTATGATCACCATTTTCTTGTCAATTTTCCCATTTAAATTGATAGAGTGAAATATTTTATTATTATGTTGGTTTGATTGCTATGTGATTAAGTATGCTTGCTTCTACTTTGATTTGAATCATTTACCTGAATTTAAATATTTTCTCACTGTGAAGTAATGCACATGCTCTTAACTTTGCAAACTGCTCCATTGGTAAGTTATATCCGTCTCCTTGCATTCATATGCAGAGTGGATTACCAACATGTCTCAAAATTCATTGTCAAGGTCATGGTTTAATGTTTATGTGCCAATTCAATTTGATTGATCAATGAAATTTATTACGTGGAAATGGCCATGTTATAATTCTTCGTTCTCTTATTCAATTACTGTTGCTAAATTGCTAACTCCGGAATCTCAAGTTCTTTTTTACTCTTATAACCAAGATTTTTTCTTTGAATGTGTTGGCAATTCGAATATATACAGACATGGTGATCTCAGTTCATTTATTTCTTGTAAGTTTTTTTGTTTTATTCACTAGATTATTACTTGGGTTTGTGTTATGTGTAATTCACTAAAAATAACAGTCATTCCATTGATTCTTAGTAAAGAACCTTCTGAGTCTTAGTAAACATCCTTCTATGAGTTATTCAACATGGTATAAACCAAAATAATAGTCATTGCATTGACACTTAGTAAATAGCCTCCTGTGAGTTCTATTATAGCATGGTATAGGCCATTCAATAATAGGTTGTACCTAAAGAATGTCATAAAATTACTTTCTTCATGTACATTTAGGAACTGTTGACTATAGGATTCTGTTGGAATGTCCTTGGTACTTATAGGCCACATCAAGTGCTAACAATATCTCTTAGAAAGCAGGGGTTGGTGATATGCACTTGGGATATGCTGGTAGTGAAGCAATGTCTACCATGGTCAAAGAATATAAGGAGAGAAGAGACTTCTTAGTCCAAATATTGCAAGCCTTGGAGGGTGTTAAATTATCAGTTCCTCAAGTATGCTTCGTTTTGCTTGAACACATGTCCTAGATTATGTACCTATCTGGTGAAATGTGTATTTTCTTATCACTTGTAAGAGTAACTTTGAAATTTTTTACTAAATTAGTTTCTTCTGATGAAGGGTACCTTTTATTTATTTCCCAATTTTAGTTCCTACTATGGAACTGAAGTGGAAGGGTTCGGTGTTATCGATTTCTCGAAATCTCTCTGTCGTTTTTTCCTAGAGAAGGAGCAAGTATGTGTAATTGTCAATAGATACTTTTTTTTTTCTTTTCATTATAGTGCAGAGACCATTCAGAGTAGATACAGTTATCTAGTATCATTTCATTCACTTTTACATGGACGAGAGTTGGGGAAAACATAGTGTTGTCTGAAATTTATATAACTTGCAATTTTAGTATTCTCACTACTATTGTCTATTATTTATTAGGTGGATTATGTGTTGAAGCTTGTCATAACTTCAAGTTTCCCTTGTCCTAGGAGATTCCTTTGGAAATGATGACTTCATTCGTATTTCATATGTTGCATCCCTTGACATGCTTAGAACAACTATAAACAATATAAAGAAGTCCATGTTGCTTCTACACCCTGTTGCTGCAACATCTAAGGAAAGATAATTTCTAAGTAATATTTAGTGATTCTGAAGGGCAATAATGTTTCACATTCTTGGAATTATATTCTCACCATATATCTTGAAATGGCCTAAGTGGCCAGACTTTCTCTATAAAGAATACTATAAAAAATGTCCATGTTTAGGTAGAAGTTGAATTGAATGTTTCAGCCTTCTTAAGGTGTCAGAAATTTGCTATTGTTGTTATATGTGTTCATTTTATCAATGTTTGTAGTAAAAGTCAGTTTCTTGATTTGGTGAGTAAAGGTCCAGTCAGGACCTGGGATTCTAATCTCCTTTTTGAGATCACTGTGTAATAAATTCTATTAATGTCACTTTTATTGTGAGATAACAAGTTGTTGATTGTTATGCCCATTTTCTACAATGATTGATGCAACTTTTGCTTTGATATATAATGCATATTAAATATTTCTATCCTAAAATGAAGGAGAAGACAAAATGCAGAGAGAGCCAAACCAATTATCTCCATACAAAACTTTAGTGGAAAACTAGAAAGAAAATAGCAAGGTCACAACAATTTTTTTTATCCTGTATAGGTAGACTACTATATTGTGTGAGATTTCTGCATACTATGACATTAAAAGCATAGGGGCACCATACCTAGACTCAAATGATGAACATTTATAAGTCACCATAACCAGGAGGGTTTACTACCAGAGGCCGAACAAAGATAAAGAGCAGAATAGTCAGAATAATAATCAATAACCCAGATTAAAGCATGTCCAAACAAAACATGAGTTAATAAATGAAAAAATTAAACCTGATACAAGGGCAATGCATTCAACTTAGCTTAGCTGGAAATTAACAAAAAACCATTGAGGACATAACATTGTATTAGGTAAAGCAACTCTGAAACAAGGATACTTTCTATGGTTCCATGTATATTTCATGATCCTCAAAGATGAGTTTGGGAATTAACTAGAAATCACATTTTACTTCATCTTCAGCAAGGTAAGACAAGTTTGGGATTTAACTAGAAATCACTTTTTACTTCATGTTCACCAAGGCAAGACAAGTTTGGGACTTAATCAGAAATCACTTTTTACTTCATGTTCACCAAGGCAAGACAAGTTTGGGACTTAATCAGAAATCACTTTTTACTTTGTGTTCACCAGGTCAAGGTTGGGGCTTTACTATAAATGTTATGATTGGTTGAGAGTTATGCTGACAAGATTTAGCTGAGCACTTACATCAGCATTGCATTCAAATAAATTGGATTCAACTAACATTATTTTAGCATTTTTTGACAGAAGTTTAAGTACCTTACTATTGGCCATTGATGTCCTTGAGACATCCTTAATGACTTGAGATAAACTGAGGGATCCCTAGTTGTCCCATGGAAGGCTAGATGCTTTCAAGAGCCCCATTGGCCTACAATTTAAAATATAAAATGGAAAAAGAGAAGGTTTGTCTTGCAACTTAAATTTTTTTACTGCAACCTGTTGGGTGAAAGAGAATAGGGTAACCTTATGATATGGATACTTGCACTAGCTTCAGCAAGATGGCTGTATTTCAGTGAAGTCTTACATCATATTTTTTTCATGCACAAAAAATTAAAAGACTTAAAAATCCGTTATCCACCCTCCTAACTCTTTTCATTCATTTTTCACTGCCCCTTAAATTTTGTCCCTAGTCCCCAACTATATCGAAGCATGTCCCTATGTCCCTCCATTCTTGAACCTTGGTGAGCATATAGGATGTTCCACCATTACATGAGCTTACATTTACTTAGGATAGACTCTAGTCTTTTAGAGTAGTTGTAAAATTTCCTTCATTCCTTGTTCCACAATGAGTTGTTTTGAAATTTGAATAATAACACAAATTTATTGCAATCATAGTAATGGACCTCTCACTTGATAAATGTACTCAAAAAATCCATTGATCTTTTGTTCACAATGAAGGTGTAACATGATACTAGTTGTTACAAAATAGTGTTTTCAAGGTCTAAATAATGAGAGCTAACTTGGCTATATTGATTGCTTAGAAAATCCATGTGATTTGAATTCCCTCATTGTGATTCTCATGTAATCAAATAATTTAAAGGCATTATTTTTTATAAAACTATATAATTAAGAATATCGTTGATACATGACTTAATCTATGAATCCATAACACTATCTTATGATTGTCATTTGTTCCTTGTTAAGACTTTCAAGAACCATGAACTAACTATCAAGTTAAAAAACAGAGCATTGTTCTAATTTTACCAATATGATTCATAATTCTTTGCTATGAGGAAACACACCGAGATGAAGGACCAGGTAAATACCTATCAAGATGAACAAAAAACCTGGTAATTATTCACCGCCAAAGCCTTGCACGACACCTTCCGAGCAGGTTGGGATAACCGTAACAAATTTTAATGTTTACTTCTTTGAACAGTAGGCTCTAATAGCGGCTCCACCACTAGCATCTCTTGCCGTTTTTTCTGTTCTGTCGAGGGGCACGAAGATTAAAGATATGAAAGGTAAACTGGGCCCCGGGGAATTAGAGTTTTTCGGGATGGTATAAAGAATAACCTTTCACTCACTAGACTCTGTAGTTCTCATGAACTAGACAAGTAACAAAGCTTTGATTTTAACCCAATGCATATATGGGCAGATCCCATACAATTTATACTAGGTGGGAGGGCCAAAATGCTATAAGAAATCCCCTTGTTCTTTGGAAATCGGGCAAAGGGAAGATTGTAGCTACCTAGTGCCCATACCACAAAATCGGGGCGAATTAAACCATAAACCCTGATTTTACCAAATGGCAGGGAGAAGAAGCTATCAGAAATTCCCATACTTCTAGAGATTTGGCCAATGGAAGCTTGTCCCTCCAAATTTCAGGGGCGAAATATAAATTTTTTTCCTCTATCCCTCCTAAAAACACGAGCTAACCTTGTACAGGATTTTTCCCCTAAAATAAATTATGGGCTAATGATATAAGTTTTAAAAAATCACTCTAATACAAAAGATTCGCCCAATAAAAAAATTAGAGGCCCCTTAATTTTGCCCATGAGCGAAATTTCTGCCCTAAAATCAACTATGCTCTAGAGATCCAAAAGGGATGGGCACGACTCTCCAATCCTTCACAAAGGATCACTTTCTACACGACGTTCTAGCTTCTATGTGATCTCTACTGTGCTATCTTTCTCGAGATTTAA
Source organism: Picea sitchensis (assembly GCA_010110895.2). Lineage (NCBI taxonomy): Eukaryota > Viridiplantae > Streptophyta > Pinopsida > Pinales > Pinaceae > Picea > Picea sitchensis. The sequence continues at coordinate 141,089 of SNQJ01S0017413.1, forward strand.
GATCGCAAGGACATATCCATTTTTAACCATAATACAATGTCCACAATTTTGGCCCATACCAGTCTGGTGTTTCAACTTGAAGCTCTGATACCAATCTGTAATGTACCCAGCCACCCCCAGCCCAGGCTATGCTACTTCAAGATCACTTCTGAACTTAATTTAAATTCTAATAAATTTCTAATTAAGTAAGAGGAATGTAATATTAACATTCAGAGTTCACAATTCATGCTACAACATAAAGAAATGAGAGATATGTCATGCACAACAATAACCAAAAAACATGCATCATCAAATGAAATGAATCATCAAATGAAATCATCAAATGGTTGTAGACCAAGGACGTTCCACCCAACTGTAGACACTGTTGTTCAAAGTCTCAACAACAATGTCACCATCGAGCTAGGGCTATGAGTCCACAAGGATGGTTCCAGAGTGTCACTCAGCTTCCAAAACCAGTCAACACTCAAGCTCTCATAGGCTTTTCAGAAAACACAACAATCCAAAGTACACTAACTCTCATCTACCTAGCTTGCACAACCCAAGACAATGGACCCCATTATCTTCCATACAGTCCCTCAAGTTGTCCACCTCCTCCCAGGGGTACAATGCATCCTATCAAGAATCTCCATGTTCAAACTCTCATTATTCGTAGTTGTGGGAAAAACTTAATGCATGCCAATGCATCTTAGACTTGCAGGCATTAATTCATGGATGCAATACACCAACAATTATTACTGCCAACCAAACAATCGCTCCTCCCCACAATTCGTTTTTCTCTCCCCAATCAAGATCAAAATGAATGAAGAATGAAGAGTGGGTGAAAGAGTGAATGGAGAGAGAACAAAATGGAAGGTGTGAAAAATGAACAATGAACAATGAGTGAGTGAGTGAATGAGTGAAGAAGAAGAAGAAAAAGAATAAGAACCAAACATCCCACAAGATGGTTTTATATATTTACTTGCAAATAAAGAACCACATGGCGTTGCCAAAGAATCTCATGTAACCACTCCTCTCCATTAAAACAATTATGGGTAAATAAAATATTAAATAATACTCAACCCCTCAAGCCCCCTCTCTTGTGGAATCATAACCCCCTATAACTCTTGTCCTTGTCCGTCTAGCAGCCAATGATGTATTTATTATTAATAATGATCAAAACATTAAATTTCCTAATCACACTCGCCTCGTTTAATTTTTTGGGAACTTTGCTCTTTCATAATTTAACAAAATACATTATTTATTACGAGGCTCAAAACCGGGGCATTATAGGAAGATATATCTACGTCTATTGATCCAGAGGATGTGTTCCTATAGATTTCATTCGAGCAAGATTTGTTGTTATGTTGGGGCATAGTTATGTATCCTCTAGCAATACATAGCCTTGTTTAAATTATCTTGGGTTTGTTATTTGGACCAAAATGTACTCAAAAAGTGAACCAGAAATTGAAATCATGCTACAAGATTGATTATAGTTATCAAAACTGCTAACAGAATAATGTTATCTGCTATAATAATGATATCCATTAGTGCTTAGTTTCTAGTTAAATATTCCATCCATATCCATTAGAGATATCATTTCATACCAGTGGATTCTATAACATTTACAAATAGCTTGCATGAGATAATACAACTAATATGTTTTGCAATACCTTCATCGTACATTTGTTGGAACTAAATTTTATTTTTATAAATATGATTGTGTCTCTACTATAAGATCAAACAATAATAACAACACCATAATCCTTGGCACTAAAGAACGATATATTTCCAAGTCACAACTTGACAATTATTCACCTATAATTCCCACTCATATGGCCAAAATAGGGTCTAGAGTACAATGCAAAGCAAAATAAGCAATCAAAGGTTTTCAAGCATGATTTTCCATACACAAAAAATGCATCAATTTCCTGACCCACTCCTTTAATATCAATACCAATGGGAGTATATTTTCTCATGATGTTCTACTTCCATCACCCATCACTCTCTTATCTTCCAACATTGCTATAGTATTATATTGCAGCGATGGAGAAGTTGCAACCACATTTTCTAATTTTTGGCTCCTAGATGCTACTAGTAATCTTGCTCCTTTATTGCTAGTTGTTTTATGTGTTTCATTTATTCAATATTAAGATCAATATCACCATTATAGTATTTAACATATGAACTAATATTTTATATAATAAGACCATCTCTTGCCAACAAAGAGAAAGGATAATTGAAGGGAAAACACTATATACTGGACATACACAATCTGGACATTGTTTCATATTATTTAAAAACAAACATCCTTCTTCTACCTAGTTATTTATGAGCCTAATCCAACTAAATAATCATTAGTAAGTGTGAATATTCTTAAAGAATAATAGGGTGTCTAGTGAATCCTTCACTCTATTTGCATGTTGGGTCAAAACACAACACAAATAATATTCTATTTGTCTTCAATGGAAGTTCTCTCTATGCATGCAAATATGTCTACTAGAGGAACATAGGCTCAACACCATCATATGCTAGTGTCAATAAAGAATTTAGGCTTCATATGCAATGTTTTGTATGTTGGAAACAATCCTCCAAACAGGGCACCCTTAGTGTCGAGAATAGACTTTCATATCAATTATCCTACAAGACTTTATAAGGGGATAACATATAGATAAATCAAACTGAAGAATAAGGATCCATTCCATATTAAATAAATGCATAATATATCAATCTCATATCCTTGTGAATATTTGAATCATCTGATGAAAATTACATGTGCAATCCTCATGAAATATGATAGGTAACATGGCCAAACTTGGCTTTCAAGAACTTCACACTTCCCCTTAATTGAGATGAAAATCCTTTTGTAGAAGATCATAATTTATCACATATCCAAATAGAGTGAATAGGAGCTTCTCCACCACAATATTCCAGTTGTTGAAAATCCCCATAATGATAGTAGGCCCACTTCCCACATTCATGTGAAAGTGCACTCTCCCTTTGAAGCACATTATCACATCACCCTTGTAGAGGATATTGGAATAGAACTTGTTTTTTGAGGTCACAAACCCAAAATATATAGTCCCCTCCACAACGTACCCATTCTCTATAGATCTAGGATGTTGGTGGTGGATTTTCACACCACCAAGTTCAAAATATACCCTAACTAGAAACATCCCTATGGTGTAAATCCCTACAAATTGTAGGGTACTCAAAAAGGCCCCAAGAAATATAGTAGTAAATGCATTTTATGGACCCATTATTCCTTCATATAAAAAATTATCTATATTGACATAAGTGAGTTCCTTATAGGAAATCAATTGAGATGCATTAATACCATTATAACAACTTATGTCAAATATACAACACCTATTACACCATAAGCATAACCATTACATATGATAAGATTAGTGATTTCCTTGAGTTCATACTAGTTGTGATATCAATACTATCATGATGGAGTTAATTATAGTAATGACGTCATTATTAGTGTTGTTTATTGTTCTACTTATTCAGTATAGAGATCATATTAGGGTGTTATGGTTGATATGAACCTATCGTATATATTAGGCGATAATCGTTATATGCAATAAGAGCTTAGTTGTGTGATTGATACAACACACAACTATAACATTAGCCATTCTTCACACACACACACACACACACACACAC
>SNQJ01S0017413.1:149790-186516 GCA_010110895.2 Picea sitchensis
AGAGAGGTCAGAGAGAGAGAGAAAGATAAAGGGAGGGAGGGAGAGGGGGGAAGAGAGAGAGAGAGAGTTACTTTGTTTAAATAGGAATGTGTGCACATTATTGTTCCTAATAACGTGCACATGCTTTAGAAAATTACACCTTCTTTACGAACGCACACGTTTCTTGCGCGTTTTTTTCTTTTCAATTTTTTTTTGGGCAAGAGTGACAACTCTAGCATACATGTTTGATGAGTTGGTTGCCTCAGATTTAGGTTTGGTATGAAAAACCTAGTGGTTTTGTCTGTAAATACATAAAAACCTTCATTTTTATGAATTCATCTCTATATCTCTATTTTTTATGTTATTTTTCTATAGGATACACAAATTCGTTGTCTTTGAAACTAAAGACACAAATAGAGTCGGCTATTCATATTCCAAATATATAATGTTTTTAAAAAAATAATATTTTTTACTATTTTTAATCTATTTTTGTCTTGAAATATATCAGAATCCAAAAAATACATACCTCTTTTATTTCTACTGTAAATTTTTATTAGATTAACCATTTTTAACATAAGTTATATACCACACTATATGATACCAATATATACAATCTAAAAATAAATTAAAAAACTATTTGATAATGTTAAGACCCTCGTAGCCTGCACTAACAAAAGGCATTATAATTTCAAGGATATATTGACTTTTATAATTTAAAAAAACATAAAATTAATATTATAAATTTTGAAAAAATACACCACACTAGAACAATGGATTCTCTACAATTATACAAAAGATTTTAAGTAAATACCATCATCAAGGTACTTAACAACTACACTAACATAGACATATACCATATATTTTTCTTGAAAAATAACATACCACTATTAGAAAAACTCCAATTTCACATAGTTATTCACAATTTCTATAAACAAAAAATATATATTCGGAAAACTAATTCAATTTCCTACATTTCATCTTTTTACACCATATTCAAATTCATTGTATAAGTACCTTGAATAATCTTTCCAAGTTAACATATTTTTTTTTCCATGTTTTCATTGCCACTAACGTGTCATGAGAGACCATCATTAGCTTGCACTCACCCTTATAATTATATCTATTATGAATTGGAAATGAGGTATAATTGCGGCCAATTTGAATGGAGATGAGGTTTAAAATTTGAATGGTGGTGGAGAGGAGTTTTAAAATTTGAAAGATGGTCTCCTGTGATTCATAAATTAGGTGCATACGTTCATGCACTTACTTATTTTCTTTTCTTTTCAATATGAGCACTTCACCACATATTCCAAAACCTCAAGTTGTCAGGGGAAGGCCTAGAAAATTCACCCTAGAGAGTCTTTATGAACATAAAGAATCAATAGAGAAAATCAGAGTAGAGAGAGAAGTGAAACATCAAACTGAGTTAGAGGCAATGCTTGATAACAAATTTTAATTGTTAGAAGACAATATTCATACACAAAGATAAAGAATAGAATATTAGGGTTCAAGACTCAATTGAAAAAAATCAAGGCTAGAATACAAGAAATGGAAAAGAAAAAACAACCAACCCAAGAAGGAGAGGTCAAAGCAAATCTCAACATGAGAGATAGCATGCTACAAGAAAAACTAACTAACAATTTGGCCCTAATTAGTTTGGAAAATAAAATGGATGTTAAACCCATCAAAGAGGAAATAAATAATCTAATTGAGTTGGATCATGAGTGTAAAAAAAGAGACCTAAACCTCATAATTTTTGGTATAAAAGAACAAGACGAGGACATGCTAGCAATAGTAAAAGATTAACTAAAAAATAAATCACAAATTGAAACAAATTACATCATAGAAGAAAAGAAGTTGGAAAACAAATGGAACATAAATATAGGTTGATCCGTGTCAAATTAAGTTGTAATGACAATAAATATCCCATACTTAGTAAATATCCAAGATTAAAAGGGTTAGGAATATTTATCAATGAAGACCCCATTCCAGAATACCAAGTTGAATTAAGGAAGGAAGCTCAAAAGGTAAAAGAAGCTAGGATGGAAGTGTTGGCATAAAATCGAGACCATGGTTCTCATAGGTTACCAACAAAGGCATCGTTGTAGTCTAGGTACGCTGGAATATTCAACCTTCCGCAAGAGAAGGAGGTCTCACCTGAAGCGTAGCCAAGACGTGTATGTGGTGAAGTGAGTTAATGAAAACCAAACATCAGGTCTAACTTAGCACTTCGCAGATCCATTTATTGATTCTTAAATATACACAGAGACAATGATCAAATACAGACTAGACATAAAGTAAATAATGTATGTGACAAAATCATGAATCCATGCACATCATAACAGACTCTATCTTCTGTGCACACAATCATTAACTCAGTAACCTCTTCTTCGACAGATTTCCTTCTGATTTATACTTTTCCTTCTACCACTTCTTATATTCTTTCTTTCACTATCTTCTCAAATTTTCATTGGAATCCACTAGTTTTCCAACTGTTGCATAAAAATTTTGACTACTTCTTCTACTTTTACACTCTAAGTTAACTCGCAGTATGTTTCATCTACTTGTAATTTTCCAGCTGGCATGTGATTTTTTTGACTCCATTCGTTGCTCATCATATTTCAGTTAGGCTATAATGCTTTTCCCCAAAATTAAGCATTCCCCAAAATGAAAAAAAACAAAGGGCCCAACAGGCCCTGACCACAATCATTGAATTTCCCCGAGTCAACCTTCGTCTTCCTTGCTGGCGCCACCTTCAAACGAAGGGCCCAACTCTAGGACAACCTTTAATACATGTTGGCGGAAGCCATTATAATTATGTACTTGATCCTACCACTTCTGCACCAAAATGGAGGCTCTCACAACAAACTCTTGGGCTGTTGCAACTTTCAGCTCCGCCAGCTTAGTGGCGATCAAAGTCTTCCACTATATGTCTACAACTAAATTCAGCTAGTGTATTTTGACATATTCATATTGGAATATAGGGAGGAATTCCTTGAGTTATTTCATAGCTACTTGTGCAAATTCATACAGTTGATCCATATTTTTTTTGGCTTCATGTAGTTCAATAAACTTGGCTTTCTAGGAAATGGGATCAATGATTTTTTGCACTACTGCATTCATCTGTTTGATCTACGCTCGAAGCTCCTATGTTGAATTGTTCTTTTTTTCCAATAGGCTGGCCCGATCCTTGATCATTGAAATCAATTTTTCGGCATTCATCGGCCCAAGAATGGAAGGATGAGCGAATTGTATTTCCATCAACAAAAACCTAGGTGATATTTACGAGCATATCTTTCGGATTTTCCTACTCCTGGAGTCGAATAGCCTTGATCTATTTCTAGAGATTGTATGTATTTTTTGTGAGCTATGACCAGGCTTTGGATAAAAGTGAAACTCTTTCCACTAGCATGACCAGGGAAATATCCTCTAGTAATTCCGGTGCCACCTTCCTAAATGTGGGCTACACTTGAGCAAATTTCACTAATACGACATCAACAGTGGACTCAACCTATGTGCGCATTTGATGTTCTTGATATTTGTCCTTCACAACTACAACTAGATCCTTGTGTAATTGTTGTGTCTAATTTGTAAGTTCATCGTTGGCCTACTCTACCATGAAAATCCGGTGCTCCAGTTGATCCGTTGAGGAATGGATAAGATTCAAGAGTTGTGGTGTGGACCAGGATGCAAGTTGTCTACTGGTGAGACATGGATCCATAGACAGATGTGATTCAATCATTTAGGCATTGGAAACATATCTTTATGATAGACTTGTGATGCCTGCACCATATCGGCTAGTTGAGGTATCTCTAAAGCTACATGTGAGCTTGTCTTGGACATCTAGGGGAAGCATCTTGATCACTTCTGTGTGCTCCAGGCACATTTCCAATATGGTGTAGCAATGTTAGGGATCATGTAGTAGTGGTGCAACTTATTCTTTGACAGAGATGGTGTTGTTAGTTGAAGTAGCCTCTTCCTTTGTATCCATTAGGTCAATTTGAGGATCTTGACCCACCTTCTCATGCACCTCTAGTACTTCAGTTGGCTCAGGATTGGGGTTTACCTCTAATGGGGTATCAAGTAGAACATGGAGCTACGAAATGTTAGGGAAGGTGTATGGAATGGGGATTGTGGTTCCTACACTCATAGTGAATGGGTCACTAGAATATTTCTCAATGGTCTCAGCATCAGTGTGGGGAGGAGGGGACGATGGAGTGGTGTAGAGAGCACCTATAAAAAAGCTAGAAGTCTGTCTCTTAATATATTCAATGATAGGGGTGTATTTTGAGTGTTCTATGGGGTCATCATGAATAGTGATAATGGGGATAGATGATGGCATAGGGGGAATAGTGTGGGTATGGGGTGGAAGTGAAGAAATGGTTATGGAATCTTTAATGATGGGACCAGTGGTGGATGTGGACAAAGATTCAGTGTAGGTTTTCTTTGGGGGAAATGCAGCTATAAGGATGTCACAAAGTACTTATATTAAAATGCATCATCATCTGGAATTGACAGGAAGCATTGTGGAATTTTCCTCGACAATGCCTCCTATTCCATGTCCTCCTCTAACTTTTAGGGAGAGAACGGTCTTTTGTTGGCCGCAGTTCTAGAACTTGGAACATGTTTTGGTGTTGTGGCCTCCTGAAGTGAAATGATAGGAATCTGATAGAAAACACTAGACTTATTCTTTACTCGCTTGACTCTCGGTGAGGATAAAACCTCGAGGAGAAAACCTCCTTGTCTAGAATATCCTCACTGAGGCATTAGGGAAAGGGATGAGTGTGAAATTGTTTCATAGTTGTACCTAATGGTCACACGAAAGTGTGGTATTTATTCATGCCAAACCATATTGTGTTGGTATGTCGATTGAGGATATCCTATGGAATCCTATGTTGTCTGAAGTTGCTTCTAAATCCCTTCCCATTGGTGGCCTCCACTTCCACATCACAAACGCGACTAGATGGTAGCAAAAGATCAAGTATCTATCCTTTTCGTGTGCATCTACATAAGCCTTCAACATTTCCATCCTTAAATATTGACACTAATCCAAGAGGGAACCCTACGCATAGAAATCGACAACTGAGAAAGCATCCAACATGCATTCCACTTTGGTTTAGTTCTTCATTACTTTGTTGGAAATCAGGTAACAAGCACAGTGGACCAGTTCAGACAGAATGGGTGAAATCAAGGCTCCTTGACCCCCTTTCTTGGTGTTGAACTTTACATAGAGGCTAACCTCTACCTTTTTCCTGTTGTGATTCCCTAACTCTTAGAATCCCTTTGTAACATCGTCACCTTCTCGTGAAAGACCTGTAAACCAATGAATATTTTCATCATGAATCAGGTAACTTGTGTCCAACCATAGGGAGCCATTATGGACATGAATGATGAGGAATTTGGTGTAGTAAGCAACTTGGCCAGTAGTCCCAAAAACTGGAAAGTATCACAAGTTCATCAGAGTAGAGTCTTGAAGAGGTAAATATGTAGGTTTCCATTTCCACTATAATTCTCCAAAATATAGTGTTGTGCATTATATATATGAACAACCATTTGGGGGTACAATGCAGAATTTGTAAAGTCTATGTCAATTAGCTAATTCTACTTGATGTCTCCCAGTAAATCGCTAAGAACTTCAACTTGTGGATCAATGAATTCCACTGGAACAACAAATTTTGGAAGGGACCCCCAAGCATTGGTAGTCCGAACCATGGTAGAACACCTGCATGAATAGATAAGCTCAACAGGAGGATGCGAACGTGGGAGAGGATGCACAGAACAGTCGGTAGGATCCAAGACTAGGAATGAAAATGACTTGAATAAAACATAATAACTTGAATAGTTGGGCGATGAAAATTTTATAGGAAATAGTAAGGAGTTGACAAGAGTGTAACATTAAATAGTCATTAAGGAGACATCATAGAAGTAATTCGGCATTAACTACGAATATGACCAACGAATGTGACAAGATATAATAAGTGATTTGGGTAATAATGAGCACAAGTAACAATACGAATTTGACATAACACAACCTATGGAACATTTAAGTAACACGCCAGTGGTTAACCAAAAAGGTACTAGTAGCCTTTTGTACTTAAATGGATTTTACGGGCCTGAAAAAAACTGGAATGAAAAGGTATGAAGCGTATTTAACAAACATAAGGATAGTGACCCGACGATGCCTTAGACCTCAAAAACTACTAAATGCATAAAATATTTGACATAGACTCTTCCACGACCACAAAGGTGGTATCTAGGATGGAAAAAATGACAGTGAAAACTCGACTCTAGGACAAGTGACAGTTGGACACGTCATCGTTTATTGGATGAACAGGGAAAACAACAAAACAAAATAGAAACCTACCTACTTTATTCACTCCCTGTGATAGGAGGGTTTTGAAACCTCTTTCAATGAGAAGAAATATAGGGCTTCAGGTGTACACCATTCACCCATCCCAGACGAAGAATACCATTTATTTGTGCCAGTACAACAACTCCAGATTCCTGAATTTCTGCAACTATGAAGGGCCCAAGCTAATGAATTTTCACTTTCTCTGGATGGTTTTGATACTTTCTTTCATATAACAAAACCTGATCACCTTGTGCAACAGTTTTTTTTTTTTATGTGCCTATCATGCCAAGCCTTTTGTCTATCTTTCTCTATAGTTTGATGAAAATTGGCCAGAAAAATTACTTCATCCAATGTTAATAGCTCCACAACCCTTTCCACAATTGACTCATCATCTTTCATATGAGTCACTTGTGAAATATATCAAATTGGAGTGATGAACTCAGCGGGGATAACCACTTCTATAGTATAAATTGGTTGGAAAGGAGTGTGCTTGTGTAGTTTCTTAGAAGTAGTCCTATAGGCCCTATTAGCACCATAATTTTTACGATTAGAGTCAGTCCTATATGAGTTTGTAGTTCATGTGTCAAAGTGTGTGAGGTCTGGAAACGAATAACGAATGGGTCGAAATCAACAAGTAGTGGGTTTAGCCCTTGGAGTTGGGAAAGGGTGTAATGATTAGTTATGTGCGACTTGCAAAAGTCACTTTCCTAAAAGATCCATTCCTTTCAGAAAAGGGGAATTTACGTGCCAGAGATCGAGGCAAGTTGTTGGGATAGAGGTCACATAGATGGATATAACACAAATCATCACCTAATTATGAATTCAGAAAGGTAAAAAATCACGGCACTCATATCATGTATACTCTGTCGCTCTTAACATTTGTACTTTGCACACTTCAAAGCGTACCTGTCGCACGAGTTTCCTGCGCAAATATTCAACCTACTTTTAAACTTCTCGTTGCCATGGACTTATATTCCTCTGCCATGATTCCTTCCCTTACCCGTTCGAGTATAAATATTGGTCACCCTGCATGCCTCTCCCTTACTTTCCAGATTTGTGTGTTGTCTGTCGTTTTTTCTGCAAATCCTAGAGCCCTTTGATGTGGGAAAGTTGATCTCCATAGTTCATATTGAGAGTTTGTTCATTCAATTTGTTGTGCCTCTTTCATCATTTTCAGTCATTGTTTAAAGCATGTTGGATTTCGCTACAAGCTAGCACGTTGGACGATATTGCTTCTCATGGTCAGCCTTCCTTCTTTGGAGTTCCTTCTTGTCATGCTGCATTTTGTTCTACACCTAAATTCTCTGTCTCATGACTAGTCTCCCAATACTTTTCTACTGCGCTAGAATTTTTTGTCATGTTTCCCTACCACGATGAGCCTCCCATTATTGTTTTCCACCGCGTCGATCTCCTACTGCACCGAAATTTTCCATCGTACCTTATTGCCACGTCGTGGACTCATGTGGCTGATTTTGTTGATCGTGAAAAGTTTCTGTCACTGCCTTTTCGACAGGCCTTTGTGAAGTACATCATTCTCATTTTCCATGCAAAGAGGGAGTTACCATTCATTACCATGCACACGAAACAAATACATATTGGCATCATGATGACATCCTAAAGAATAAGAAAGAAGGCATGAAATGACAGGGTCGTGATGTGTGAGCCTCAAGACTTGGCATTAGTCAACGAAGATTTGGAAATCATAGCATCTTTTGAGCAGGTCGGATGTATGCGCTATTATGAAAACATCAAAGGGTGCAATGCTAAGCTGGTTGAATAGTTCGCTCTTAGTTTTAATGGGTTCCACGTGACCATCCTAGGAATCACCTTCTGAGTGATCCATATTATTTTGAGAATGACATGAAGGAAAAAATATAACCAAGATATAATAATGAAATACACAAAAATATAGAAGAGAACACAAAAATACAGTGAAACCCAACTTCTATTACTGAATAAGATAGACAATCACTGTAGAACATAAACTGGAAAATTGGGGTAGCTTATCTCTAAAAAGAAAGAGATGTTGGCTACACTTCATTCACAAGAAGCTTTACATCACACTCCTTTGCATGCTTAAAGGGCCTCCTTCACCTCAATTAAATATGAGAGAGTGGGAGGAGAACAATTCCCATTATGCATATGGGATAAATTGGACTAAGTTTATAAAATTCCATAGGCATGTAAAATACTAGGACTTCCCAAGAAGTCACCCATCCCAGTACTACTCTAGCCCGAGCGTGCTTAACTGCGGAGTTCTAATGGGATCCGATGCACTAACGCTAAATTGTAGGAATGTACATAATACCATTACATGATATATGTAATTAACAAATGAATATGACATTACATTCCATTCCCCATCAAAAGGGTGAATGTTATGGTTTATCAAAACCACAGGCTCAAAATGGTGATTCAATGGAAAAGGTGGATGGCCACCGAGATCCATCTAGATCATTCCTCCCCCCTTATAAATAAATGGTCCCCATTGCATCAAGTTCCCTTGGGAGACGAGGAGACTTCTACTAAATCTGAATCTTGGTGCACTAATTGCCTTGTTGAAGAAGTTGTCTTACTTAGCTTGTTGAAGGTTGTCATGAACCTGTTGATGGAGGGGTTGAATCCGTTCAACCAATCTAGTTGCATGATCTACCTGAGTGTGGGAGGACTATGTTGGTGAAGATGAAGCATGAAGAGTATGAAGGGTTCTGTTATAACCTTGCTTGACTGGGTAGTGTGAAGGAACTCCCGTAGGTGCAACAATAATATCTTGGAACTCTTATACAATCTTGTTGATCTGCTTCTATTAGATAGAAATGTCTTGGGCTGAGGCTGTAGTGGTTGCAGTGTCCTTCTGTTCACCATCTAATTGGATTGTGAAGAGGATAAACTTTTCAGTATGAGAGATTACTTTGTGGCATTGTTTTGGTGGGACAAAAGTTGAAACTACCTTCGGTATCCTGTATAGTTGACCCCCCAGATTAACAATGATGTTATGGGGCCGAGACTCATAAATAGCATGACGCCTCCACATATACGATTGGCCTAATAAAACATCATAGAATTCCAATGGGGCAACATCACATAATACATCATCCTTGAAGGGCTTGATGTCATAGGATATGCAACATTGTTGGCTGACACAAAGATCTTGACCCGGGCGAAGCCACCCAATGTTGTATGGTTGCGGGTGTGGTGTTGTTGGAAAATCCAACTGCTTGACAACCTCTATTGAGATGATGTTCTTTTGGCTTCCACTATCAATAATAAATGTAGTGGGATTGCCTTCAACCACATCTGTGAATGGAAGAGCTTGTCCCCTTCCTTAGGATCCTCTTCTGGTTGGATTGTTTTAGTTGTGACAGTAGCAGTGGGTTCTACATCAATGATCTATCTCCTTTTATCATTTTATGAATCAAGGTCCAAGTCAGGGTTTGGATCTTATATTTGAGCGCGACCACCAATGATTGTATTGAGTGAAATTCATCAGTGTTATGCCAAGGGCTAATGTGGAACTCACACCACTTTCTAGTGTCTTTCTTAGAATTCTCGCTACCCTTCTTTGCCTGCATATGGGACTGTCTCTCTTGAGGTTGGCCTTCCTTGATCTCTCCATTCTTCTCCCACTTACTTTTTTTCTTGAATTTCTGCTCAATTTTGACTGCATATCGATAAGCAAATCCTAGTGAAGAGATGTCCAAGAAATCCATCTTTGTTTGGATGTACCTGTGTAGACCACCGCGATACTTCATAACCAAGTTTCGCTCAGAGTCTTTGATACCCAACTTTGAGCACAAGGTATGAAAGAGGTTGGTGTACTCCGACACCGTTTGGTCTCTTTTTTGACGCAGAGTTATCCATCTCATGTATTAGTCCTCATAGTTTCTGACAGGGTATAACTCCTCCTTTAGGGCATCTGTAAAGGCCGCCCAAGTGGGTTCTCTCCTAAATAGTGTAGATTCATCCTTGGTGTACCTCTCCCAGTAACCTTCCCACCAATATTTGACACGGGGAAAATCTTTAAGGAGTGCAAAGGTGACCTTTTCACTGTTGGAATTGTTTTGGATAGAGTAATAACCTTCTAGCAGATTCAACCATTTTTCTAGAGCATCTCCATCTATCTAACCTTCAAATAAGGGGATATCAAAATTTACTTGTACCTTGAAGGGTGTCACACTTGGAAAATGGTTTCTTTTTGAAGATGCCTCAACTTCCTCCATCGGTAGTCTTTGAAGGATCTGAGCAAAGTTGTCCACCATCTCGTTCCTTTGTCGCACAAGGGCTTCCTCGAGCAACGTCTTGAAAGGATCTCCTTATCTGTCATCTCTCTTTTCTTTCGCCATGGGAGGCCGCTTGGGCTAGTGAGAGTGGTTTTCCTCAAGAGAAACCATCTTGAGATCCAAATATCTATACCGTGACCTCGTCTGGGACCTGCTTTGAGAAATGACAAGGAGAATACTACTTTGATACCACTGATCCAGATTATTTTGAGAACGACATGAAGGAAAAAATATAACCGAGATATAATAATGAAATACACATAAATATAGAAGAGAACACATAAATACAGTGAAACCCAACTTCTATTATTGAATAAGATAGAAAAACATTGTAGAACACAAACTGGAAAAATGGGGTAGCTTATCTCTAAAAAGAAAGAGATGTTGGCTACGCTTCATTCACAAGAATCTTTACATCACACTCCATTGCATGCTTAAAGGGCCTCCTTCACCTCAATTATATATGAGAGAGTGAGAGGAGAAGAATTCCCATGATGCATGTGGGATAAATTGGACTAAGTTTATAAAATGTCATAAGCATGTAAAATACTAGGACTTCCCGGGCAATCACCCATCCCAATACTACTCTAGCCCGAGCATGGTTAACTGCAGAGTTATAATGGGATCTGATGCATTAACACCATGCACATAAGACCATTAAATGATGTATGCAATTAAAAAATGTAGATGACATTACATTCCATTCCCCATCAAAAGGGTGAATGTTATGGTTTATCAAAACCACACGCTCAAAATGGTGATTTAGTGGAAAAGGTGGATGGCCACCAAGATCCATCTGGATCACTGAGTGACAGAGGACACTTTGTCAAATGCAATGAATATCCCTTCGTGCAATGAAAGGTGGTTTAAATGCATGCCTTTAGAAGTTTTATGCTATGAAGACTTTATCAAGCCAAACTGCCTAAATGGAAAAATTGAAGGAGGCATTCCAAGTCAGTACCTCCAGGAGCCTTTCCAAAATCTCTTAAAGGTAATTAGAAGGTATTTCACATGTGAATTAAGGTTTGATAGAGTATACCCATATCACATTAGGCTGCTAATGCACTTCACAGGAAGAAAACCTTTGAAACTACATTTCTTACTACATCGAAGCCTAGAAAGGATGGAAGACAACTTCCAGGCCGAGGCTACCCAACCGAGGAAAAATTTATTCCATCTGTCATTGATCAAGTTGTTGGTAGTCAAAGAATTGAGACGGATGGATAAGGACTGGGATTCATTTCTAGTTTCAGTCGACAACCCCCGGGACCCCCAAGGATACCTTCCTCTATCCGTGAGGGAAACAACATTCCACGGCGTAGGGGAAAGAATGGAAGAGGCCTCAGGAAAAGGAAAGGAAATAGAATATTCGTCATCCCACCAGCTAACACCCTGAAAAAGAGGCAGACCAAGGTTGATCAAGAAGCCCGAGGAGACCTAAGCTCCTAGTGAACCATGCACCCAATCTACTACCGAGAGGTTACTCATGCGCGTTTTCCAGCTTGAACCTGTTGAAGGTTCAAGCAGGGGAATTGGTGAAAGACGTAGAAGGTTCGTCATCGAAAACGTGGAGGTTCAGGAGTCATCACAGCAACTGAAGCAAGCGCAGCTCGCTATTGCCGAATTGTATTAGGAAAACAAATAATTAAGAAGACAGATGGTATAAAGGAATGTTGAAACATCAGCATCGTAGAACTAAGCAAGAAATGCGAATTGGCTCAAAAGATAGCTCAGAGAGGCGCAAGATGTATTCATTCAACTGCAGGAGGAACAAAGAGTGTCAGAAGAAATAATCGCAAGGAACTTCAAGGAATGTAGACCGATCATGGATAACGCCCACGCAGCTCTTGCCAACGCTCAAGAAAATATGAAAGGAAATGTGGTCTTGTGGAGACAACTGAGGAATATGAACAGACGAACTGGTCTCAGGAAAAGACTCATAGTTTTAAGGTTGCAGGTGAGGCTAGAGGCATGAGTGCGACAACCCCATTTTGTATTTTTGATTGTGGCATGAAACTTTTCTCCCCACGTGTATTGTTTCCTACCGGTCAACAAAGATGTGTGACATGACACCCGCGCAGTAAATATTAGTCGCACAGATGTTGTAAACTTACCTATTGAGGAGGACAAGTGTAAGAGAAATGAATGCCATTTTTGAAGATGTGTGACCTCCCAACCGTTGTTGCGACCTAGAGTTGCACGAGCACCTGAAAACGGATTTCTGCTACACCAATTCGTCATGTGCATGCTACAACCAGTTATCGTGCAGAAAAAACCAGAGCCCGTTACACAAGGTGGAAGATTTTTCGGCAGTGCATTCGATCACTCAGGAACCCCATAAAATAAAATGTCGATGCATCAAAACTTGGCGATTGAATATTACTCATGACTAAATGATTAAGACAAAGACATCAGTTATGTTATTATTGGGTACATTCGGGTTTCCAATTTTAGTAAACTCTTTTCGAAAGGGCATCTGGGAGGAAGTAACTAAAACCCAAATTCCAGGAGAAGTAGTTTGAGGCACAACAGCCCGAGGGGGCAGTTTTTTTCTATATATTGTATCTTTGCAATTTAAGCCAAGTTGGCAAAGTAGTGTAGACAGAGGACTATTGAATGTAATATTTGAATCTGAATAGAAATAACAATGCATAAGTCCCAAAGCTTTGATGAAAAGATTCTAATGGTGGTGTTTTGATGTATTGTGAACCTATCTATGTATTCACTTCCCGTCTCCTATAAATTCATGTATATTCTCTTTATTTAAATTGGAACGTCTAATGAGTTTAAAATTCATTGCACGGTGCTTTAGACTCAACCATTTAAACTCTATGTTTCTTCTAACTAAGTTAGAATTCATCTTTAACGGTGATCTGATTTTCTTTATGTACCCTTTCTTCCACCATAAACGATGACATTTAAACTGAAATACCACTGTCTATTTAGCCTTTATCCTCTCAAGGTTTCATTTACCAGTCATTGGTTTCTCTCACTTTCAAGAGGTTGACTCCATAGCCAAAATATTTGTATTTCCTTTCCATAGAAACCATAAACATTTCCCAAACACATAAATCTAGTTGACAATCCAAAGTCATATCTATCATAGACTAGGTCTTGGAGAGATCCTTCTCTAAATTGGAAAGGCTAGTTTATAGTCTTAAAGTTTTTTTGTAGGTTACCTCTGTCATTTTTTTTCTTAGCCAAACAAATTTACAGAGTGATAACATCTTGGCGTCGTTGTCGGGGAACGAAATTGAAAACTTTCCCTGGAAAAATGACTAAAGTTGTAGTTCTGACCCCTGAGAGTAACAATGGGTCAAAAACCTATATTGGATGAAACTTATTTACCTCGATGACTCCAATAAATAATATCAGTAGCATAGAGTAGTCAGAGTCAGAAATCCTAACTCCTAAGAAATTTTACAACAGAGAGAACCCTAATCTAGAACCTGTAGCTTCTGTGTCTGATCCCAAAAAAATTTTGTGCAAAGCAAAGGAAAGGATACCCGACCTATTATATTACCTGGACAAGAACCTATCTTTACCCAAAGACAGAGTACAAATCATCGACAAACTTTACTTTGATTTACTATTTGAACAAACTCTGTTCAGGTCCATATCAGAATCCTATTTGAGTGAAATAGTTTTCAATGAGAAAAAGTTCCAATATTTGATACCAACCAACCCCCTGAAAACTGCCATAATTCCCACTCAGACCATTCGGCCAATTCAAAACCCTTCTAGATTCATGGCCGCTAGGTTCTCCCCTCTTGCCTTACCGAACCAATTACATGATATACCCCAGAATTATAATGAGAGGATCAAATTATATGATGTCGAAGGAAATTATTTTTCCCAAAAGCACTTGGATTGGTTCAATGATTTTGTTGACCTAGAAGATATTGATCACGAGGATGTGAAAATGAGATTATTTGCGCAAAGACTCTAGGGGGAGGTCAAAAAGTGGTTCAAGGCCCTTCAAGAAGTGAGCATTCATGATTTTGCAACTTTTGAAACGATGTTTCTTGCCATATGCAGTGATAAAAATAATCCTCTGCAGTTACTAACTTAGTACAACAATATAAAAAAATCACCAAAGGAAACATTGCAAGAGTTCTCGTCCAGATTCATGAAATTTTATAACTCAATTCCCATAGAAGTCAAACCCCCTCCCGAAGCTTCCCAGCTTCGATACTCTGATTCTTTTGACAATGAATTTGCATTTTTGTTAAGAGAAAGAAGATATAATACCTTAGGTGTTATGATGAGCGACATGATTGAAGTTCAAGTAAATCTGATGGTGTCAGGAAAGATCAAACAAAATTTTGACAAAAATGGGAAGAAACCCCAAGGGGATGCACAACCCTCTATGTCTCTATCTTCAGACGAAAAATTTAGACATGATGATGAAGAATATGGAAAGACTTATGGAAAGGATGTTCGTGGAGAACAATATTTCCACCAAGGATAAAAATGATTTCCATCCCATAAATCAAAATTTTAGAAGAGCTCCAATTTTGCAAATCGGGAAAAGGCGCCAGAGAGATCAGGGTGATCAAAATATAAGACCTCCTTTCCAAAAAAACTATGAAAATGAATATTTTGATCAAATGATCCAAGATCAAATGCATTGTTGCGAATATACAGAAACATACGTGTTCTTCACAAAAGGAGAGCACGATCAATTTATGGATGCGAACGATGGTTTTATGCTGGAGAATGATGATAAGTTGTCCTCAGAAACAAAGGAATTTAGGAAGGGATACCACAATTCAATTATGCAGTTTCAGAAGAAGTATAACCTCAGAAGTAAAAAGACATCTGCAGAGCTTCCGAAGACAAATCCCACGAGGGAAACCCAGGTGAACACTCCTTCAAGCCAAAAAAAGAAAATTAATTTAGCAAGGGATGCAACGGAGAAAGGAAAATCAAAGGAAGCCTAAAGAAAGAACCTGAGGAAAGAAAGGAAACGTTCGTCAAAGAGGTAGAAAAATCTCCTTGTCCTTTTAATTTTGAAAGTGAAATGGCCAAAATCAAAATCTATGTTCTGTTTAATGAGCTAATCAAGAAGGGAGAGTATAGAAACCAAATCATTAAAATGATAAAGATAAAAGAATCTCCTGACACCGTGAACATCCAAGACAACCACCCTGACATCTTATTTGGTCTGCGCATAGAAGAAAGTGGTGATACTGATGATGTTCCTCCTTTCTATGTCAATCTTAAAATTCATGGCATGACCTTACATAATGCCATGTTAGATTCGGGTGCATCACTTAATCGCATACCCAAGGTGGTCATGGATGAGATAGACTTGGACATCACAAGACCTTATAAAGGTCTGTTCTCTTTTGACTCAAGAAAGGTGAAATGCCTGGGTTTTATCAAATACTTGGTCATGTCATTGTCTCAAATCCCATCAAAGAACCTTGTCATGGACATGGTGGTTTCTGACATTCCCCCAAAATTTGGCATGTTGTTATCTAGATCTTGGGCCGCAAAATTAAAGGCAACCTTATAGATGGACATGTTGTATTCTACCATCCCTATTTTTGGCCAAGAAATGAGACTATACAGAGAAGTGTTGCTCAAGTACATGGTGATTAGCGAAACCCAATCAAATAATCATCCTATTTACTCTATCGACACCAAAGTTGGCTCCTCTATTTTTTATAATTATTTAAGTTTTGAAGAGGGGAAGCCAACATTTGTCCTGATCGTGAAAGAAAAGAACGCGCATCAAACAAAGGAGATTACAAATCATAGAAACTGTGTGGAAAATGAAATGTGGAATATGAGCTTTGATGAAGCTGTCAACGGGGACGAGGTCGGAGTTGGTGTGTGGATTAACCCTTCCAAAGTGGGTACAAAACTCTGTTCTTACAAGCTCTTTTTGGATTGTACAAATAATATGGCTGAATATGAGGCACTGATTTTGGGTTTGAGAACTTTAAAGGAATTGGGCGCTAAAAGGATAGTTGTACATGGAGATTCCGAGCTCATCATAAATCAGATAAAGGGTATATACCAGTCTGAGCATCCCAGACTAAGAGCATATAGAAATTTAGTGTTAGATCTCCTTGAAGATTTTTTAGAGTACAACTTGTCAGTGATTCCTAGGGGGAAAAATCAAATTGCATATGCTCTGGTGACTTTGTCTTCAGTATTCAAAATTCTATTTTTTCCAAATAAGTAGTATGAAATTGAATTCAAGCACATGCTCGCAATAGCTGATACCATTAAATATTGACAAGTGTTTGAAGATGATAAATAAATAGAGAAATTCTTCCAAATGAGCGATGAGTTCGCTAACGTGAATATTGATGATGAGTGTTGTTGTAAAGAACATGAAGGCACAACTGCATTCAAAAACAGTGACTCCTTTCAGAATAAGATAGCTAGAAGGGATATAGTGCATCTGAAAAATAATATTATCCCCAAAGGCTTAGTCCCATTAGAAAAGTTGTTTGATGAAAATGATGTAGCCAAAAATCCTAGGATCACTGCGAATGATCAAGATATAGAGGATTGCAATATCGATACTCAAGAGAATCCTAAGATAATCAGACTATAAAAAACACTCAGTCCAAAAGTCAAATAGAGGTATATCATCTTCATGAAAGACTTCCTTGACGTTTTTGCATGGAGTTATGAAGACTTGAAGGTCTATGAAACTGGAGTAATTCAAGATATAATCCCCATCAAGGAAGATCAGAAAAATTTCAAGCAAAGGTTGAGATGAATCAACCCTCTGTTGCTACCACTGATTGAAAAGGAGGTAAAGAAAGTGTTCGATTGAAAAATTATTGTTTCCTTAAGGTTTTCCAAGTGGGTGGCTAACCTTATTCCTGTCAGAAATAAAAGTGGTGAAATAAGATTGTGTGTGGACTTTCAAAATCTAAACAGGGTGTCTCTCAAAGACAACTATCCACTTCCTAAGATGGACTACATCCTATAGAAGGTAGTTGAATCTCAGAAAATGTCGTTGCTAGACGGTTATTCTGGTTACAACCATATTATGGTGCACCTGGATGACCAGGAGAAGACAACCTTTACAAAACCTTGGGGTACGTTCATGTATGAAAAAATTCCTTTTGGGCTTGTGAACACTGGAGTGAATTTCTAAAGGGCCATGGATATATCCTTTTCCGATGAGAAAGATAAGTGTATTTTAATTTGCTTGGATGATATCACGATGTTTTCAAATTCTGATGAACAACATCTTGAACATCTAAAGAAGGTTTTCCAGAAATGCTAAAAGTTTGGAATCTCATTAAATCTAAAAAAATAAAACTTCGGGATGTAAGAGGGAAAATTGCTTGGAAACATCATCTCAAATGAAGGCATAAAGATAGACCCCAATTGAGTGGAATGGATTATGAAGATTGACACTCCCAGGAGAAAGAAAGAGGTGTAGTCTTTCCTAGGAAAGGTAAATTTTCTAAGAAGGTTCATTCCCAACTTGGATGAGATTATAAAGCACATCACAAACATGCTCAGGAAAGGTAATGAAATAATATGGAATTTTGAATCTAGGAAGTCATTCGAAGATATTAAGGTGGCACTGACCAAAGCTCCAGTGTTGGCCAGCCTAGATTCTGCGAAGAACTTACTTTGTTCTCCTTTTCCTCAAAACAGACCATCACTGGCATTTTGTTACAAAAGGATGAGAAGAACTTTGAAAATCCCATAGCCTATTTCAACAGGACATTGAGAGACTCCTGACTAAGGTATGATATCATGGAAAAACAAGCATATGCCTTGGTGAAGGCCTTCAAGGAATTCAGAACTTATATATTGCATTCTCGCGTCATTTCTTATTGTCCTAGCAATTTCGTTAAGGATATATTGACTCGGTCTAATCCCGAAGGGAGAAGGGGTAAACAGATCATAGTAATGTTGGAATATGACCTAGAAATCAAGCCTACAAATATCATTAAGGGTCAAAGGCTCACAAAATTAATGGCACAATTGAATTGTGATATTTTGGGAACAAAAATCATTAACGATCTGTCAAAGAATCCACAATAAGAAACGGTCCCATAGGTATCTCACAAATTCATCAATTCACCTTGGTACGCTGACATTATTTATGTGTTAATAAATTTGCAAGCTCCTCCGGGGTTGAGCAAAACCAAAGCCAGGTTTTTGATGTTGAAAGTAGTTAAGTTTTGCATCTTGGAAAATTCTCTATATTGGAAGGATCCAGGTGGGATATTGCTAAATTGTTACCGGAGGAAGATATAGAAAGGGTTATCAAGGAGTTTCACAAGGTATACTAGGGGGGGAATCATTATTGGAATACCACCACGCACAAAATATTGAGGGCGGGGTTCTATTGGATCAATACTTTTTGCGGATGTATACAAGGAAGTTTCCAGTTGCCATGAATGTCAAATCTTCGATGGGAAAAGAAAGATGCAACTCCTGAATTTAAAGACTATCTCCATCGAAGCACTGTTTATGCAATGGGGTATGGATTTCATAGGAGATATTCATATTCCATATTTAGCGCAACATATATGGATACTGACAAACACAGACTACTTCACCAAATGGATCGAAACAGTCCCCACAAGGCAAGCTACTGACATAGTTATCATTCAATTTTTAGAGACTAATATATTGTCTAGATTCAGTTGCCCAGTCAAGATTATCACTGACAATGCAACAATGTTCAAGTCTAAGAAGATGAAGAAGTTTTGCAACGAATACAACATAACTCTAGTAAATTCCACAACTTATTACCCACAGGGTAATGGTTTGGCATAGTCATCTAACAAAAGTTTAACCAGGATTATTAAGAAACTTCTGTACGACAACAAGAAGGCTTGGAACAAAAAGATTATCTATGCGTTATGGGCCGATAAGATCACCACAAAAAAGTCCATCTCCACATCACCTTTCCAAATTGTATATGGTGCGAAGGAAGTTTTTCCCACCTCATTGGGATTTCTAGTAAGAAGATTGTTGCAAGAGAAAGAAGTTGAACCAAACGACATTCAAAGGAGAATAAACCAATTGGTCCATGTGTAGAAAATGAGAGAACATGTGTTCAACAAATCACAGCTTCACCAAGACAGAATGAAAAGAATTTTCAACAAACACACTAAAGAGGAGGATTTCAAAGTGGATGATTTGGTACTGAAATGGGACACGAGGAATGAAGACAAAGGGAAGCATGGAAAGTTTTATCATCTTTGGATGGGGCCATTCAATATTGCCGCATATCATAGGAAAACTGTTTATTTTCTACAATAGATTAATGGAGAGCTCACTGGAGGAGAGCCTATTAATGGCAGGTTCCTCAAACATTATCTAGTTTAGAAATTTTTTTCAGTCTCTCGTTTCATTGTAAATAACCATTTTTATTTTTTCACAGAAAGTGTTTCAAGTCATTAGTCAGCAGAAAATTGAAGCCCGAAGTGAAGGCCCTATGTTTATGCTAAGTTTGGTCATATCTGTGTTAATAAATTCCAGGATTAGTCTTTTTCGTCATTTTTAGAGTCTGTAAATCAAATAAACCCCAATGGTCAGACACCTAGATTGTTGTTCTTTTCCACCTCACCGAGAGGATAACATCCCCATTGGAGCCAACTATTAGCACTGCAATTTTTACAGTTAGAGTCTGTCCTAGATGAGTCATAGTTCATGTGTCAAAGTGTGTGAGGTCTGGAAATGAATAATGAATTGGTCAAAATCAGCAAGTAGTGGGTCTGGTCCTTGGAGTCGATAAAGGGTGTAATGATTAGTTATGTGAGACTTGAAAAGGTCACTTTCCCAAAATATCGAGTCATGTCAGAAAAGGGGAATTTACATGCTAGAGATCGAGGCAAGTTGTTGGGATAGAGGTCACGTTGATGGATATAATGAACATCATCACCTAATTATGAAGTCAGAAAGGTAAAAAATTATGGTTCTCATATCATGTATACTCTGCCACTCTTATCATATATACTTTGCATACTTCAAAGTGTACCCGTCACACACGTTTTCTGCACAAATCTTCAACCTGCTTCTAAACTTCTTGTCACCATGGATTTATTGTCCTATGCCATGATTCTTTCCCTCACCCGTTCGAGTATAAATATTGGTCACCCTGCATGCCTCTCCATTACTTTTCAGATTTGTGCATTGTCTGTGGTTTTTTCTGCAAATCCTAGAGCCCTCCGTTGTGGGAAAGATAATCTCCATAGTTCATATTGCGAGTCTGTTCATTCAAGTTTCCATGCCTCTTTCATAATTTTTAGTCATTGATTAAAGCATGTCGGAGTTCACTACAAACTAGCAAGTTGGATGACATTGCTTCTCATGGTCATCCTTCCTTCTTTGGAGATCCTTCATGTTGCATTTCATTTCGTTCTACACCTAAATTCTCTATCTCGTGACCAATCTCCCAGTACTTTGCTACCGCACTAGAATTTTATGTCGTGTTTTCCTTCCACGACGAGACTCCCACTATTTTTTTCCATCGTGTCGATCTCCTACTGCATTGAAATTTTCCATCATGACTTACTACCGCATCGTGGACTCCTATGGTTTATTTTGCTGGTCGTGCAAAGTTTCTATCACTGCCTTTCTGACAGGCCTCTGCGAAGTACATCATTCTCATTTTTCGCGCAGAGAGGTTGTTATCGTTCAGTACCATGTGCACGAAAAAAATACATATTGGCATCATCTTAACATCCCAAATCATAATAAATAAGGTGGGAAATGGCATGGCCATGAGGTTTGAGCCTTAATACCTGACATTAATCAACAAAGATTTGAAAATCAGGGAATATTTTTTAGCAGGTCGGATGTATGTGCTATTGTGAAAATATCAAAGGGTACAATGCAAAGTTGGCTGAATAGTTTTCTCTCAGTTTTAATGGGTTCCGCGCGACCATTACGGGACTCACCTTCCAAGTGACAGAGGAAAATCTATCAACGGAAATGGAGATCCCTTCACGTAGTGAAAGGTGGTTTAAAGGCATTCCTTTAGATGTTTTATGCTATGAATAATTTATCAAGCCCAACTTCCTAAATGGGAAAATATGATTAGGAAGTCCAAGTCAGTATCTTCGGGAGCCTTTCCAAAATCTCCTAAAGGTAATTAGAAGGTATTTCACCTGTGAAGGAAGATTTGAAAAAGTATACCCATATCACATCAGGTTGTTGATGGAATTCACAGGAAGAAAACCTTTGAACCTACCTCTCTTCTTACATCGAATCCTAGAAAAGATGGCAAACAACGTTCAGGCCAAGGCTTCCCAACCGAGGAAACACTTATTCTATATGTCATTGATCAAGTTATTGGTATTCGAAGAATTGAGACGACCGGATATGGATGGGATTAATTTCTAATTTTAGCCGACATCCCCAGGGACCCCAAAGGAGACTTTCCTCTATCCGCGAGGGAAACAACATTCCACAGCGTAGGGGAAAGAATGGAAGAGGCCATGGGAAAAGAAAAGAAAATAGAAGATTCGTCATCCCACCATCTAGCACCCTAGAAAAGAGGCAGACCAAGGTTTATCAAGGATCTCGAGGAGACCCAAGCTCCCAGTGAACCGCGCACCCAGTCTACTATCGAGAGGTTAATCATGCATGTTGTTTGGCTTGAACCTATTGAAGGTTCAAGAAGGGAAATTGGTGAAAGATGGAGAAGGTCCAGCACTGAAAATGTAGAGGTTCAGGAGTCGTCGCAGTAGTTAAAGCAAGCAGAACTCGGTATTGTCAAATTGTATCAGGAAAATAAAGAATTAAGAAGAGCATTGGCAGAAAGGACTGTTGAAATGTCAGTATCGCAAAGCCGAGGTGAAAATGCAAATTGGCTCAAAATACAACTCAGAGAGGATCAAGACGTAATCATTCAACTACAGGAGGAACAAAGAGTGTTAGAGGAAATAATCGCAGAGCACTTCAAGGAATGTAGATCGGTCATGGAATACTCCCGCATGGCTCTCGCTAGCGCTCAAGCAAAGATGAAAGGAAATGCAGTCTTGTGGAGACAAGTGAGGAATATGAACATACATAACTGGTCTCTTAGGAAAAGACTCATAGTTTTAAGGTTTCAGGTGAGGCCAGAGGCATGAGTGAGACAACCCCATTTTGTTTTTTTGATCATGGCACAAAATCTTTCTCCCCGTATGTCTTATTTCCTGCCAGTTAAAAAATAAGTCTGACGCGACACCCTTGCGTTGAATATTCATAGTGATGATGTTGTAAACTTACCTATTGAGGAGGACAAGTGTAAGCGAAACACATGCCAATTTTGAAGGAGATGTGTGGCCTCCCAACCATCATTTCCACTTGAAGTTGCACGAGCGACCGCAAACGGACGTCTGCTACACCAACTCCCTATATGCATTGTTGCAGCTCCTTTGTCACCTTGGTGAGAAGAATCGAGGTGCTTAGCAAGCCTAGTTGGGTCTGCTAGGCAGGACAGCTGTAGAGAAAAGAGTTAGAGAAAGAAAAACTAAACTAAACTAAAAATTAAACTAATAGATGCAATAAAAATAAAAATCATGAGCATAGGGACATAGAAATAAAAGAAACTCAAAGACCCATGTCACCAATTCTTTTAGGCTGATCTATTGATGAAATCAAAGCACCAAGAAGAAAGGGGACTATGAGTCCCTTCTTCCTCCAAGGGAAGGCTCTTGGACCCTCATTAGTAGCTCTTCTTACAACAAGAAAATGAAAATGGTGATGAAAGAACTCCTTGCAAATCCACTCAATGGAGAGGTGGAATGCTCAATGAAATGATGCCAATGTGTTCTTGTCAAGGATTGAGTCCTTAAAAAAATCTAGGTAGCATAATATTACTTTGAATTCCTTGAGAAAATGAGGTGCATTCATGGATTTTTATAGCATTGCTTTGGGCTTTTGTTTAACTGCTTTGTAGTGTGAAAAGAGGCCATTTAGGGCATTATTAGGTCTTTGACCAGCCCACAATTCGGATTCAACTCAGATTTGAGGGTCAAATCGACTTGGGAGCTGATCCATAAGTGGATGGGAGGCCGACCACTTCAATAAATGCACCATTTAGCAGGTGCACATCTTTTTGCACTAATATCCATGCATCGTGCGCCTATGCGCACTTTATATGTTCCTGATACGCGCATGCGCACGCATGCCCAATGATTGCAAAGCGCTCTTCAATTTTTCACTACTTTGTATAGTTTTTGACCTTTTTTGAATGCTATGGAATTAATTCAAGTCCATGAATGACTTCATCATTGTTTGACGATGCTGAGTTCTTGTAACCATGTGCTGATGAAATTTTAGTGATAACAGATGCCCCCTGATGGATGAGGTTAGGAGCATACGTATAGCCAAAATCCATCAATGTTTCTTCTACTGAGAATNATCACACTCCATTGCATGCTTAAAGGGCCTCCTTCACCTCAATTATATATGAGAGAGTGAGAGTAGAACAATTCCCATGATGCATGTGGGATAAATTGGACTAAGTTTATAAAATTCCATAGGCATGTAAAATACTAGGACTTCCCAGGCGGTCACCCATCCCACCCGAGTGCGGTTAACTGCAGAGTTCTAATGGGATCCGATACATTAACACTAAATTGTAGGCATGTACATAAGACCATTACATGATGTATGCAATTAACAAATGTAGATGACATTACATTCCATTCCCCATCAAAAGGGTGAATGTTATGGTTTATCAAAACCACACGCTCAAAATGGTGATTCAGTGGAAAAGGTGGATGGCCACTGAGATCCATCTGGATCACCGAGTGACAGAGGACACTTTGTAGACTACAACGAAGATCCCTCTGTGCAGTGAAAGGTGGTTTAAAGGCATGCCTTTAGACGTTTTATGCTATGAAGACTTTATCAAGGCGAACTGCCTAAATGGGAAAATCGGAGCAGGCATTCCAAGTCAGTACCTCCAGGAGCCCTTCCAAAATCTCCAAAAGGTAATTAGAAGGTATTTCACATGTGAATGAAATTTTGACAGAGTATACCCATATCACATCAGGCTGCTAATGCACTTCACAGGAAGAAAACCTTTGAACCTACCTTTCTTCTTACATCGAAGCCTAGAAAGGATGGCAGACAACTTCCAGGCCGAGGCTACCCAACCGAGGAAAAATGTATTCCATCTATCATTGATCAAGTTGTTGGTAGTCAAATAATTGAGATGACTATATAAGTATTGGGATTCATTTCTAATTTTAGTTGACAACCCCTGGGACCCCAAAGGATACTTTCCTCTATCCGCGAGGGAAACAACATTCCACATCGTAGGGGAAATAATAGAAGAGGCCTCGGGAAAAGGAAAGGAAATAAAATATTTGTCATCCCACCAGCCAACACCCTGAAAAAGAGGCAGACCAAGGTTGATAGAGAAGCCCGAGGATACCTAAGCTCCTAGTGAACCATGCACCCAGTCTACTACCGAGAGGTTACTCATGTGCGTTTTCCGGCTTGAACCTGTTGAAGGTTCAAGTAGGGGAATTCGTGAAAGACATAGAAGGTCCGTCACCGAAAACGTGGAGTTTTAGGAGTCATCGCAGCAACTGAAGCAAGCGCATCTCACTATTGCCGAATTGTATCAGGAAAATAGATAATTAAGAAGATAGTTGGTATAAAGGACTATTGAAACATTAGCGTCGTAGAACCAAGCAGGAAATGCGAATTGGCTCAAAAGGAAGCTCAGAGAGGCGCAAGACATATTCATTCAACTACAGGAGGAACAAAGAGTGTCAGAGGAAAGAATTACAAGGAACTTCAAGGAATGTAAACCGATCATGGATAACGCCCGCGTGGCTCTCGCCAATGTTCAAGCAAATATGAAAGGAAATGCGGTCTTGTGGAGACAACTGAGGAATATGAACAGACGAACTAGTCTCTTAGGAAAAGACTCGGAGTTTTAAGGTTGCAGGTGAGGCTAGAGGCATGAGTGCGACAACCCCATTTTGTATTTTTGATTGTGGCACAAAAATTTTCTCCCCGCATGTCTTGTTTCCTACCGGTCAACAAAGATGTCTTACACGACACCCACGCGGTGAATATTGGTCTCGCGTATGTTGTAAACTTACCTATTGAGGAGGACAAGTGTAAGAGAAACGAATGCCATTTTTGAAGATGTGTGACCTCCCAACCGTCGTTATGACCTAGAGTTGCACGAGCACCCACAAACAGTCATCCTTTACACCAATTCATCATGTGCATGATACAACCAGTTATCACGCAGAAACAACCAGATCTCGTTACACAAGGTGGAAGAGTTTTCGACAATGCATTCGATCACTCGGGAACCCCATAAAATAAAACGTCAATGTATCAAAACCTGGCGATCGAATATTACTCATGACTAAATGATTAAGACAAAGACATCGGTTATGTTATTATTGGGTACATTCGGGTTTCCAATTTTAGTAAACTCTATTCGAAAGGGCATCTCGTAGGATGTAACTGAAACCCAAATTCCAGGAGAAGTAGTTTGACGCACAGTAGCCCAAGGGGACAGTTTTTTTCTATATATTGTATCTTTGCAATGTAAGCCAGGTTGGCAAAGTAGTGTAGACAGAGGACTATTGAATGTAATATTTGAATCTGAATAGAAATAACAATGCAGAAGTACCAAAGCTTTGACAAAAATATTCTAATGGTGGTGATTTGATGTATTATGAGCCTATCTATGTATTCACTTCTTGTCTCCTTTAAATTCATATATATTCTCTTTATTTAAATTGGAACGTCTGATGAGTTTAAAATTCATTGTGCGGTGCTTTAGACTCAGCCATTTAAACTCTATGTTTCTTCTAAGTAATTTAGAATTCATCTTTAATGGTGATATGGTTTTCTTTATGTACCCTTTCTTCTACCATACATGATGACATTTAAACTAAAATACCACTGTCTATTTAGCCTTTATCCTCTCAAGGTTTCATTTACCAGTCATTGGTTTCTCCCACTTTCAAGAGGTTGACTCCATAGCCAAAATCTTTGTATTTCCTTTCCATAGAAACCATAAACATTTCCCAAACACATAAATCTAGTTGACAATCCAAAGTCATATCTATCATAGACTAGGTCTCAGAGAGATCCCTCTCTATATTGGAAAGGCTAGTTTCTAGTCTTAAAAAAAATTTGTAGGTTACCTCTGTCATTTTTTTTCTCAGCCAAACAAATTTACAGAGTGATAACATCTTAGTGTCATTGTCGGGGAACGAAATTGAAAACTTTCCCTGGAAAAATGACTAAAGTTGTAGTTTTGACCCCTGAGGGTAACAATGGATCAAGTACCTATATTGGATGAAACTTATTTACCCCGACGACTCCAATAAATAAGATTAGTAGCATAGAGTAGTCAGAGTTAGAAATCCTGACTCCTAAGAAATTTTACACCAGAGAGAATCCTAATCCAGAACCTGTAGCTTATGTGTCTGATGCAGAAATTTTTTTGTGTAAAGCAAAGGAAAGGATAGCCGACCTGTTATATTACCTGGACAAGAACCTATCTTTACCCAAATATGGATTACAAATCATCGAAGAACTTTACCTTGATTTACTATTTGAACAAACTTTGTTCAGGTCCATATCAGAATCCTATTTGAATGAAATAATTTTCAATGAGAAAAAGTTCCAATCTTTGATACCAACTAACCCCCTGCAAACTGCCATAATCCCCACTCAGACCATTCGGCTAGTTCAAAACCCTCCTAGAGTCATTCCCGCCAGGTTCTCCCCTCTTGCCTTACCGACCCAATTACATGATCTACCCCAGAATTATAATGAGAGGATCAAATTATATGATGCCGAAGGAAATGCTTTTTCCCAAAAGAACTTGGATTGGTTCAATGATTTTGTTGACCTAGAAGATATTGATCACGAGGATGCAAAAATGAGATTGTTTGCACAAAAACTCTAGGGGGAGGTCAAAAAGTGGTTCAAGGTCCTTCAAGAAGCGAGCATTCATGATTTTGCAACTTTTGAAACAATGTTTCTTGCCAGATGCAGTGATAAAAATAATCCTCTGCAGTTACTAACTTAGTACAACAATATAAAAACATCACCAGAGGAAACATTGCAAGAGTTCTTAGCCAGATTCATGAAATTTTATAACTCAATTCCCACAGAAGTCAAACCCCCTCTCAGAGCTTCCCAACTTTGATACGCTGATTCTTTTGACAGTGACTTTGCCTTTTTGTTAAGAGAAAGAATATCTAATACATTAGGTGCTATGATGAGCGACGTGATTGAAGTTGAAGTAAATCTGATGGCGTCGGGAAAGATCAAACAAAATTTTGAAAAAAATGGGAAGAAGCCCCAAGGGGATGCGCAACCCTCTACGTCTTTATCTTCAGACAAAAAATTTAGACATGATGATGAAGAATACGGAAATACTTATGGAAAGGATGTTCGTGGAGAACAATATTTCCACCAAGGATAAAAATTATTTCAAGCCCAGAAATCAAAATTTTAGAAGAGCTCCAATTCTGCAGATCAGGAAAAGGGGCCAGAGAGATCAGGGTGATCAACAGATAAGACCTCCTTTCCAAAAAAACTATGAAAATGAATATTTTGATCAAATGATCCAAGATCAAATGCATTGTTGTGATGATACAGAAACATACGTGTTCTTAACAAAAGGAGAGAACGATCAATTTATGGATGCGAACGATGGTTTTATGCTGGAGAATGACGATAAGTTGTCTTCAGAAACAAAGGAATTTAGGAAGGGATACCACAATTCAACTATGAAGTTTCAGAAGAAGTATAACCTCAGAAGTAAAAAGACGTCTGCAGATCTTCCGAAGAAAAATCCCACAAGGGAAACCCAGGTGAACACTTCTTCTTCAAGCCAAAAAAAGAAAAATAATTTAGCGATGGATGCGACGGAGAAAGGAAAATCAAAGGAAGCCTAAAGAAAGCACATGAGGAAAGAAAGGAAACGGTCGTCAAAGAGGTAGAAAAATCTCCTCATCCTTTTAATTTTGAAAGTGAAATGGCCAAAATCAAAATCTCTGTTCCATTTAATAAGCTGATCAACAAGGGAGAGTATAGAAACCAGATCATTAAAATGTTAAAGATGGAAGAAGCTCCCGACACCTTGAACATCCAAGACGACCACCCTGGCATCTTATTTGGTCTGCACGTAGAAGAAAGTGGCGATACTGATGATGTTCCTCCTTTCTATGTCAGTCTTAAAATTCATGACATGACCTTACATAATTCCATGTTAGATTTGGGCGCATCACTTAATATCAAACCCAAGGTGGTCATGGATGAGCTAGACTTGGACATCACAAGACCTTATAAAGGTTTGTTCTCTTTTGACTCAAGAAAGGTGAAATGCCTGGGTTTTATCAAAGATTTATTCATGTCATCGTCTCAAATCCCATCAAAGAACCTTGTCATGGACGTGGTGGTTTCCAACATTCCCCCAAAATTCGGCATGTTGTTATCTAGATCTTGGGCCGCAAAATTAAAGGCAACCTTATAGATGGACATGTTGTACGCTACCATCCCTGTTTTTGGCCAAGAAATGAGACTGTATAGAGAAGTATTTCTCAAGTACATGGTGAGTAGAAAAACCCAACCAAATAATCATCCTATTTACTCTGTCGACACCGAAGTTGGCTCCTCTATTTTTTATAATGATTTAAGTTTTGAAGAGGGGAAGCCAACATCTGTCCTGATTGTGGAAGAAAAGAACGTGCATCAAACAAAGGAGATTACAGATCATAGAAACCGTGCAGAAAATGAATGTGGAATATGAGCTTTGACGAAGCTATCAATGGGGACGAGGTCAGAGCTGGTGTGTGGATTAACCCTTCCAAAGTGGGTACAAAACTCTGTTCTTACAAGCTCTCTTTTGATTGTACAAACAATATGGCCGAATATGAGGCATTGATTTTGGGTTTGAGAACTTTAAAGGAATTGGGCACTAAAAGGATAGTTGTACATGGATATTCCGAGCTCATCATAAATCAAGTAAAGGGTATATACCAGTCTAAGCATCCCAGACTAAGAGCATATAGAAATTTGGTGTTAAATCTCCTTGACGAGTTTTTAGAGTACAACTTGTCAGTGATTCCTAGGGGGTAAAATCAAATTGCATATGCTCTGGCAACTTCGGCTTCAGTATTCAAAATTCCAATTTTTCCAAATAAGAAGTATGAAATTGAATTCAAGCACATGCCCGCAGTACCCGATAACATTAAATATTGGCAAGTGTTTGAAGATGATAAATAGATAGAGAGATTCCTCCAAATGAGCGATGAGTTCGCGAACGTGAATATTGATGATGAGTGTTGTTGTGAAGAACATGAAGGCACAACTGCGTTAAAAAATAGTGACTCCTTTCAGAATAAGATAGCTAGAAGGGATATAGTGCATTTGAAAAATATTATTATCCCCAAAGGCTTAGTCCCATTAGAAAATTTGTTTGATGAAAATGATGTAGCCAGAAATCCTAGGATCACTGCGAATGATCAAGATATAGAGGATTGCAATATCAGTACTCAAGAGAATCCTAAGATAATCAGACTATAAAAAACACTCAGTCCAAAATTCAAATAGAGG
Source organism: Picea sitchensis (assembly GCA_010110895.2). NCBI lineage: Eukaryota > Viridiplantae > Streptophyta > Pinopsida > Pinales > Pinaceae > Picea > Picea sitchensis. The sequence goes on from SNQJ01S0017413.1 coordinate 179,947, forward strand.
TATATCAGCTTCATGAAAGACTTCCTTGACGTTTTTGCATGGAGTTATGAAGACTTGAAGGTCTATGGCACTGGAGTAATTCAACATGTAATCCCCATCAAGGAAGATCAGAAAAATTTCAAGCAAAGGTTGAGATGAATCAACCCTCTGTTGCTAACACTGATTGAAAAGGAGGTAAAGAAATTGTTCGACGCCAAAATTATTGTGTCCTTAAGTTTTTCCAAGTGGGTGGCTAACCTTGTTCCTGTCAGAAATAAAAGTGGTGAAATAAGATTGTGTGTGGACTTTCAAAATCTAAATAGGGTGTCTCTCAAAGACAACTATCCACTTCCTAAGATGGACTACATCCTACAGAAGGTAGTCGGATCTCAGAAAATGTCATTGCTAGACAGTTATTTTGGTTACAATCATATTATGGTGCACCTGGATGACCAGGAGAAGACAACCTTTACAACACCTTGGGGTACGTTCATGTATGAAAAAATTCCTTTTGGGCTTATGAACACTGGAGAGAATTTCGAAAGGGCCATGGATATATCCTTTTCTGATGAGAAAGATAAGTGTATCGCAATTTACTTGGATGATATCACGATGTTTTCAAATTCCTATGAACAACATCTTGAACATCTAAAGAAGGTTTTCCAGAAATGCTGAAAAAATCAAACTTCGGGATGCAAGAGGGAAAATTTCTTGGAAACATCATCTCAAAAGAAGGCATAAAGATAAAACCCAGCTGAGTGGAATGGATTTTGAAGATTGACACTCCCAAGATAAAGAAAGAGGTGCAGTCTTTCCTAGGAAAGGTAAATTTTCTGAGAAGGTTCATTCCCAACTTGGATGAGATTATAAAGCACATCACAAACATGCTCAGGAAAGGTAATGAAATAAAATGGACTCTTGAATATAGGAAGTCATTTGAAGATATTAAGGTGGCACTAACCAAATCTCCAGTGTTGGCCAGCCTAGATTTTGCAAAGGACTTACTTTGTTCTCCTTTTCCTCAAAACAGACCATCACTGGCGTTTTGTTACAAAAGGATGAGAAGAACTTTGAAAATCCCGTAGCCTATTTCAGAAGGACATTGAGAGAATCCTGACTAAGGTATGATATCATGGAAAAACAAGCATATGCCTTGGTGAAGGCCTTCAAGGAATTCATAACTTATATATTGCATTCTCGCATCATTGCTTATTGTCCTAGCAATTTCGTTAAGGATATATTGACCCAGTCTGATCCTAAAGGGAGAAGGGGTAAACAGATCATAGTAATGTTGGAATATGACCTCGAAATCAAGCCTACAAATCTTATTAAGGGTCAAGGGCTCACAAAATTAATGGCACAATTGAATTGTGATGTTTTGGGAAGAAATTTCATTGACGATCTATTAGAGAATCCACAATAAGAAATGGCCCCATCGATATCTCAGAAATTCATCAATTCGCCTTGGTATGCTGACATTATTTGTGTGTTAAGAAATTTGCAAGCTTCTCCGGGGTTGAGCAAAACCAAATCCAGGTCTTTGAAGTTGAAAGCAGCTAAGTTTTGCATCTTGGAAAATTCTCTATATTGGAAGGATCCAAGTGGGATATTGCTAAATTGTTTACTGGAGGAAGATACAGAAAGGGTTATCAAGGAGTTTCACAAGGTATACTGCGGGGGGAATCATTATTGGAATACCACCACGCAAAAAATATTGAGGGCGGGGTTTCTATTGGCCCAGTACTTTTTGCGGATGTATACAAGGAAGTTTCTAGTTGCCACGAATGCCAAATCTTCGATGGGAAAAGAAAGATGCAACCCCTGAGTTTAAAGACTATCTCCATTGAAGCACTGTTTATGCAATGGGGTATGGATTTCATAGGAGAGATTCATATGCCATATTTAGCGCAACATATATGGATACTAATGGACACAGACTACTTCACCAAATGGATCAAAACGGTCCCCATAAGGAAAGCTACTGACATAGTTATCATTTAATTTTTAAGGACTAATATATTGTCTAGATTCAGTTGCCCAGTCAAGATTATCACTGACAATGCAACAACGTTCAAGTCTAATAAGATGAAGAATTTTTGCAGCGACTACAACATAACTCTAGTAAATTCCACAACTTATTACCCATAGGGTAATGGATTGGCATAGTCATCTAACAAAATTTTAACCAGGATTATTAAGAAACTTCTGCAGGACAATAAGAAGGCTTGGAACAAAAATATTATCTATGCGTTATGGGCCAACAAGATCACCACCAAAAAGTCCATCTCCACATCACCTTTCCAAATTGTATATGGTGCGAAGGCAGTTTTTCCCACCTTATTGGGATTTCCAGTAAGAAGACCGTTGCAAGAGAAATAAGTCGAACCAAATGACATTCAAAGGAGAATAAAACAATTGGTCCATGCATAGAAAATGAGAGAACATGTGTTCAACAAATCACAGCTTCACCAAGACAGAATGAAAAGAATTTTCGACAAACACACTAAAGAGGAGGATTTCAAAGTGGATGATTTGGTACTGAAATGGGATGCGAGGAATGAAGACAAAGGGAAGCATGGAAAGTTTGATCATCTTTGGATGGGGCCATTCAATATTGTCACATATCATAGGAAAACTGCTTATTTGCTACAAGAGATTAATGGAGAGCTCACTAGAGGAGAGCCTATGAATGGCAGGTTCCTCAAACATTATCTGGTTTAGAAAAAAAATTCAGTTTCTCGTTTCATTGTAAATAACCATTCTTATTTTTTCACAGAAAGTGTTTTGAGTCATTAGTCAGCAGAAAATTGAAGCCCGAAGTGAAGGCCCTCATTTTATGCTAAGTTTGGTCATAACTATGTCAAGAAGTTCTGGGATTAGTCTTTATCATCATTTTTAGAGTCTGTAAATCAAATAAACCCCAATGGTCAGACACCTAGTCCGTTGTTCTTTTCCAACTCACCAAGAGGATAACATCCCCATTGGATCCATCTATTAGCACCGGAATTTTTACAGTTAGAGTCAGTCCTTGATGAGTCGTAGTTTGTGTGTCAAAGTGTGTGAGGTCTGGAAACAAATAAAGAATGGGTCGAAATCAGCAAGTAGTGGGTCTGGCCCTTGGAGTTAGGAAAGGGTGTAATGATTAGTTATGTGCGACATGAAAAGGTCACTTTCCTAAAATATCGAGTCCTGTCAGAAAAGGGGAATTTACATGCCAGAGATCAAGGCAAGTTGTTGGGATAGAGGTCACGTCGATGGATATAACGAAAATCATCACCTAATTATGAAGTCAGAAAGGTAAAAAATTATGGTGCTCATATCATGTATACTCTGCCACTCTTATCATATATACTTTGCATACTTCAAAGTGTACACGTCGCACGTTTTTTCTACGCAAATATTCAAACTGCTTCTAAACTTCTTGTTGCCATGGATTTATCGTCCTATGCCATGATTCTTTCCCTTTCCCATTCGAGTATAAATACTAGTCACCCTGCATGCCTCTCCATTACTTTCCAGATTTGTGCATTGTCTATGGTTTTTTCTGCAAATCCTAGAGCCCTCCGCTGTGGGAAAGCTTATCTCCATAGTTCATATTGCAAGTCTGTTCATTCAAGTTGCCATGCCTCTTTCATCATTTTCAGTGATTGATTAAAGCATGTTGGAGTTCACTACAAGCTAGAAAGTTGGATGACATTGCTTCTCATGGTCATCCTTCCTTATTTGGAGATCCTTCATGCCGCATTGCATTTTGTTCTGCGCCTAGATTTTCTATCTTGCGACCAGTCTCCCAGTACTTTGCTACCGCACCAGAATTTTTTGTCGTGTTTTCCTACCGCAATGAGACTCCCACTATTGTTTTCCATCGTGTCGATCTCCTACTGCGTCGAAATTTTCCATCATGCCTTACTGCCGCTTCGTGGACTCCTATGGCTGATTTTGTTGGTCGCGCAAAGTTTCTGTCACTGCCATTCCGACAGGCCTCTGCGAAGTACATCATTCTCAATTTTCGCGCAGAGAGGTTGTTACTGCGCACAAAAAAAATACATATTGGCATCATGTTAACATCCCAAATCATCATAAATAAGGCGGGAAATGGCATGGCCATGAGGTTTGAGACTTAAGACCTGACATTAATCAACGAAGATTTGAAAACCAGGGAATATTTTTTAGTAGGTCAGATGTATGTGCTATTTTGAAAATATCAAAGGGTACAATGCGAAGCTGGCTGAACAGTTTTTTCTCAGTTTTAATGGGTTATGTGTGACCATCACGAGAATGACCTTCTGAGTGATAGAGGAAACTTTGTTAGTTGCGACGGAGATCCCTTCGCGCGGTGAAAGGTGGTTTAAAGGCATGCCTTTAGATGTTCTATGCTATGAAGAATTTATCAAGCCCAACTTCCTAAATGGGAAAATCTAATCAGGAAGTCCAAGTCAGTACCTCTGGGAGCCTTTCCAAAAGCTCCTAAAGGTAATTAGAAGGTATTTCACCTGTGAAAGAAGGTTTGAAAAAGTATACCCATATCACATCATGATGTTGATGGAATTCATAGGAAGAAAACCTTTGAACCTACCTTTCTTCTTACATCGAAGCCTAGAAAGGATGATAGACAACGTTCAGGCTGAGGTTGCCCAATCGAGGAAACATTTATTCTATCTGTCATTGATCAAGTTATTGGTATTCGAATAATTGAGACGATTGGATATGGATTGGGATTCATTTCTAATTTTAGCCAACATCCCCAGGGACCCCAAAGGAGACTTTCCTCTATCCACGAGGGAAACAACATTCCACAGCGTAGGGGAAAGAATGGAAGAGGCCATGGGAAAACGAAAGGAAATAGAAGATTCGTCATCCCACCAGCTAGCACCCCAGAAAAGAGGCAGACCAAGGTTTATTAAGGATCTTGAGGAGACCCAAGCTCCCAGTGAACCGCTCACCTAGTCTACTACCGAGAGGTTACTCATGCGTGTTGTTCGGCTTGAACCTATTGAAGGCTCAAGAAGGGGAATTTGTGAAAGACAGATAAGTTCTAGCACCAAAAATGTGGAGGTTCAGGAGTCGTCACAGTAGTTGAAGCAAGCATAACTCGGTATTGTCGAATTGTATCAGGAAAATAAAGAATTAAGAAGAGCATTGGTAGAAAGGACTGTTGAAATGTTAGCATTGCAAAGCCAAGGAGGAAATGCAAATTGGCTCAAAAGACAACTCAGAGAGAAGCAATACGTAATCATTCAACTGCCAGAGGAACAAAGAGTGTCAGAGGAAAGATTCGCAGAGCACTTCAAGGAATGTAGATCGGTCATGGAATACGCCCGCACAGCTCTCGCTAGCGCTCAAGCAAACCTAAAAGGAAATGCAGTCTTGTGGAGACAAGTGAGGAATATGAACATACAGAACTGGTCTCTTAGGAAAACACTCAGAGTTTTAAGGTTGCAGGTGAGGCCAGAGGCATGAGTGAGACAACCCCATTTTGTCTTTTTGATCGTGGCATGGAACCTTTCTCCCCGCGTGTTCTATTTCCTTCCAGTTAACAAAGAAGTCTGACGCGACACCCGTGCGATGAATATTCATAGCGCTGATGTTGTAAACTTACCTATTGAGGAGGACAAGTGTAAGAGAAACACATGCCAATTTTGAAGGAGATGTGTGGCCTCCCAACCGTCGTTTCCACCTAAAGTTGCACGAGTGAACGCAAATGGACGTCTACTACACCAACTCCCCATATGCATGATACAACCAGTTATCGCATAGAAACAACCAAATCCTGTTATACAAGGTGGAAAAGTTTCCAACAATGTGTTCGATCACTCGGGTGCCCCGTAAAATAAAACGTCGATGCATCACAACCTGAAGATCGAATCTTACTCATGACTAAATAATTAATATGAAGACATCAGTTATGTTATGATTGGGTACAGTTAGGTTTCCAATTTTAGTAAACTCTATTCGAAAAGGAATCTGGGAGGAAGTAACCAAAACCCAAATTCCAGGAGAAGTAGTTTGAGGCATAGTAGCCTGAGGGGGAGGGGGTTTTCTATATATTGTATCTTTGAAATGTAAGCCAGGTTGTAAAAGTAGTGTAGACAAAGGACTATTGAATGTAATCATTGAATTTGAATAGAAATAATAATGCAAAAGTCCCGAAGATTTGACGAAAATATTCTAATGGTGGTGGTTTGATGTATTGTGATCCTATCTATGTATGTACATCTTGGCTCCTGTAAATTCATATATGTTCTCTTTGATTAAATTGGAATGTCTGACATGTTTAAAATTCATCGTGTGGTGCTTTATACTCGACCATTTAAACTCTATGTTTCTTCTAAGTAAGTTAGAATTCATCTTTAATGGTGCTCTGATTTTCTTTATGTACCATTTATTCCACCATACACGATGACATTTAAACTGAAAGAACATTTCCTATTTAGCCTTTATCCTCTCAAGGTGTCATTTACCAGTCATTGGTTTCTCTTGCTTTCAAGAGGTTGACTCCATAGCCCAAAGTTTTGTATTTCCTTGTCAGCGAAACCACAAACATTTCCCAAACACATAAATCTAGACGAAAATCCAAAGTCGTATCTATCA
>SNQJ01S0017414.1:0-20975 GCA_010110895.2 Picea sitchensis
GATTTAGAGAGACATTTGGTGCTCAAGTATCATGGTGCTCTGCATAGATACATCTAAACCAAAATGGAACTTCTGGACATCTCATCCTTAGGCGCGGCCTACCGATATGCCGTCAAAATCGAGAAGAAGATCAAACAAAAGACACAACAATTTGGGTTGGGGAACCCCTCACAACAAAATCCAGGAAAGGGTGACCCCAACCCACAGAAAAAAGGATAGAGAAAAGGTGCATAGTATCATGACAACTAGTCCAAGCCGCAAGCAAAGAAGGAGACCGGAAAGACAAAGAAAGACACCGGGAAGTGGTGCGACTTCCATAAGAGCCCTTGGCATAACACTGTTGACTGTCTCTCAAAGTAGATGCTGGTGGCTGAAGTGAAAGCCTCTGAATCAGATGCGGGTTCTGACTCTGAGTTAGAACTAGAAAGGGGAAGACATATCATTGATGTGGAACCCAGTGCCACCGTTGCTACCACCAAGCTCCAACATGGTGAACCAGACGAGCCAGAAGAAGGAGAGAAACTCTTCCATTCCCAGATGTGGGTAAAATTCACCCCACTGCACTTCATTGTTGATAGTGGTAGCCAAAAGAACCTCATCTCAGCAGAGGTCATCAAGCGGTTGGCCATGCCGACAACGCCACACACACAACCCTACACCATTGGATGGCTCCACCAAGGAAGCGATCTCCGCGTCAACCAACAGTGTCGACTATCGTACGACATCAAGCCCTTCAAAGATGAGGTATTGTGTGATTTTTCTCCTCTTAAAGTTTGTGATGTTCTTTTGGGCCAACCTTATTTATGGAAACGTCATGTTGTGTGTGAGTCTAGGCCTCGTAGTGTTATTATTACTTTGAACAGGAAATTGTACAAGATACCCGAGGCTATCCCACCTAGTGTTATTTCCTTGATCTCTGCTAAGCAATGCAGGAAGGTCATCTCTCAAACGGGGAAGTTTGTCTTCTTCGTGATCCACTCTCAGAATGATAGAAAAATCACAGCCACATCTAGGGTCTCTGCGTCCGACATCTCCACATAGTAGAAGAAAGTAGATAAGGTCATGGAAGAATACTCAGATATCTTCTCCTCGCCTATTGGGGTACCTCTGCACTGCTAGGTCAAGCACCCCGTTGATCTGACTCCCGGTGCACCACTGCCCAATCGACCAGTCTATCGTCGCTCTCTGTTAGAGAATGAGGAGATCAAGCGATAGATCCAAGAATTGCTCTACAAAGGGCACATCCATCCTATCTCATCACCTTGTGGGAGCCTAATCATGATGGTACAAAAGAAAGATGGAACCTGATGACTTTGCATTGATTATCGGAATCTGAATAAAATCACAGTCTGAAACTGGTACCCAATTCCCCGAATCAACGACCTCCTTGATCAACTCACGGGGGCCAAATACTTCAATAAGATTGATCTGAAGTCTGGCTACCACCATGTCTCGATAGAATAGATAGATGTATGGAAGACCACCTTCAAGTCAAAGGAAGGACTTTTTGAATGGTTGGTCATGCCCTTTGGTCTGAAAAATGCTCCAGCCATTTTCATGAGGATGATGGATGAAATCCTGTGACCATTCACCAATAATTTTGTAGTGTTGTATCTTGATGACATTCTCATTTACAGCAAGACTTGGGCTGAACACTTCCAACATATTCAATAGGTTTTGCATCCCCTGCGACAACACAAGCTATTTTCCAACTTGGAAAAATTCTCCTTCGGCATGAACAGGGTCCATTACCTAGGCTACATCATTGATCAACATGGCGTACATGTGGATCTAGCCAAGATCCAAGTCATCCGTGACTGGCCAGCCCCAACCACACTCACGGAGCTTCAGAGCTTCTTGGGCTTGCCAATTTCTACTGCAGGTTTGTGTTGGGATTCTCCCATATTGCATGGGCCCTTAGCCAAATAACCAGGGGTGGTGGTAAGGCAAAATTTGCATGGGGCTAGCCCCGAAAACAAGCAATCGATGATTTGAAGCAGCGCTTGTGCTCAACCCCAATACTTTCACTACCAGACCTGCAGTAGCCCTTTGAGATTGATACTGATGCTTCAGACTATGTTGTGGGTGTCGTTCTCACACAACACGGCCACCCCGTGGCCTATCATAGTGAGACACTATCAGATGTTGTATGTAAGTACCCTACTTACGAAAAAGAAATGTACTCCATTGTGAAAGCCTATCGCCAGTGGATACATTACATTCTTGGGAGGGAGATAGTCATCCTCACTGATCATAAGCCACTGCAGTTCATGCAGACACAAGGAAAATTGTAGAATTACCGCCATCAAAAGTGGTCCACATACTTGCAACAATTTGACCTCAACATCAAGTATAAAACAGGAAGCACCAACCATGTCGTTGATTGCCTCAGTAGACCATCAATCGCGACACTCACCACAGTGCTAGACTCTTGTGGCCATGAGACCTCTGGATGGCCCCAACTCTATGAGATAGACCCAGACTTCATCACCACCTACCAAATGTTGGGTGAAAATTCCTTTGCCAATAATTTCCATCTTCAGGATGGATTGTTGTGTCATCTGGGCCATATATGTGTTCCCTCAAGTGAGTGAGTGAAGATAATCTGGGAATCCCACTACAGCTGGGTGGAAAGACACTTCAACATCGAAAATATAGTAGCGATGCTACAAAAACATGTCTACTGGCCGAAACTGCGACAAGAGGTCAGCAAGTATATCAGGCCTTACACTGTTTATGCTATTGCCAAACCAACCACTAAGAAACAGGGCCTGTACACCCCTCTTCCTACTCCTGACAGGCCATGGGAATCCATGTCAATGGACTACATGTCAGGCCTCCCATCCACCAAGTGGGGAAATGACTGTGTTTTTGTGGTTTCCGATCGCTTTTCTAAGATGGCGATTCTAGTTGCTTGCAAGAAGAGCATCACAACAGAAGCCACTGCAAGCTCTTCTTTGAACGAGTCTGGGTACATTTTGGAATCCCACAAACCATTGTCTTAGATCGAGACAGTTGATTTCTCATCACATTCTGGTCAATCCTCTGGTCACTGCTGGACACCAAGCTCACCAAATCCACGACCTTCCACCCCCAGACAGATGGCCAAACTGAGGTCGTAAATCAAATGATCGTGCATATCCTACGCATGTATAATCCCAAGCACCCTTTCTCATGGGATGAGAGTATTCCCTATGTCCAGCATAGCTATAACCAATCCATGCATAGCTCAACCGACCACAACCCCTTTCAGGTGGGGTTGGGATTCCAGCCATTTGGTCCCATAGATGTTGCACTTCCCCTTGCTGTCACCTTGACCAAATCCTCTCCTACTCCAACCGAGGCTGACAAAGCCACCCAATTCATTGAGAGGATCCAACACATCTGCCAATAGGTTTAGGATATCCTACAGAAGTCTAATGAAAAGTACAAGCAGCGCCATGATCAACATTGGGTTCCACATAAGTTTCAGGTGGGCGACAAAGTTTGGTTGCACTTGCAAAAAGAACGCCTTACAGGACCCCATCGGAAGCTTTGCCCACTCTGATATGGGCCATACACCATCACCAAGGTTGTGGGGGATAATTCTTTTGTGCTCAACATTTCTCCTTTCCTTGGCCTGCACCCAGTGTTCAACATGGACCTCCTTCGGCCTTATTTCCCACCATTATTGGACACCTCAAACGTAGCAGAACAACTGACACCAACAGAGCTCAACCCTGAATGCATACAACAGGCATCCAATGATCATATTGTGGACACATGGGTCAAGGGCACTCGAAAACAAAGGATCCATCTTTATCGAGTCGTCAAAGTAGGGCAGCTCCTGCACCAAGGCAAGTGGCTCACCCGGGGCCAAATTCAACAGAAATTTCCTCATCTGATGGGGGAACTCAATGCAATGCAGACCATTGCTTCCTAATGATGGATGATTGATCCAGGTGGATATCAGTGGCCACCCACCTTTCCCAGCTAGCTCAAAACAACTTTCTAGCAATTTTGATAATTTACTATTTTTAGCAGTTTTTCGGGTCCTGAACTTCCGGAGCCGTTTATAGGCCCTAAACGACGTTTTTTGGGGTATGTTGCAATTATGATGAAATTGTGTGCAATTGTTGTAGTCCTCGAATAGATCTTTCCAATGGGCTATCATACGCCTAAAACGGAGATCGTATGCAAAAGTTACGACCCCGGGAAGTTGATGTACTGACTTACCGAAATGGGGCCCACATGACTTTTGGCGCTTCATCTCCTAAGGTTAGGTTTTTGGATGTTTAGGGTTTTTGAAACTCCTATTTATTGTAAAAAGGCCTTGAGAGCCTCATTGTAATCATCTTCTTGCGAATGAGCGCAGCCGTCACATCTCTTCTCAAAGATAAGCCACCACCATTCCAACAAGCTTGTTTTCCGCATTTTACAGTTTCAACTTATTTCCTTATTGAATAGAAAACCGATTTTACTGTATCTCTGTTATTCTGTGTTAAGAATTTGGTAATAATCTGTAGTCATTTTTTTCTTCTCATAAAATTTGGATCTGTGGTATCTGCTGTCATTGGTCTTCGCATCAATGCCAACCATCATTATATTCATCATCGTAGCGTCTTACTAGACTCCCAACTGGTAGTCCTCCAACTCAACAATGTGTACCGTGTTCGTGATCCTTGCCTCTTTCACAAATACCTCCAAGTTAGAATTTTATCTCGACATTTTGATTTCATTACATTTACACATATTCCAAGACAATTTAATCAAATCATAGATAACATGGCTAACATTGTACTAGATTGGCATATATCACATCAAGACACCTTTACACACACATAAACCATCAAAAGTCTATCACAACATATATATTAGACATCATAAACAACATTAAAAAATCCTCACACACATGTGAACATCACAAAGATTCCAAAATGTATATCCATATATATATATATCGGTCAACTTTTCCATCAAAAAGTTTACAAAAAATAGAGTACATCCTGTACAAAATCTGTAGGTCAGTGAACCACCTTGGTAAAAAACTAGTATCACCACACCAAATGGGCTCACCAGCCTATATAACATACAAAAATACATACAGAGACACTCATGGTACCTCTAGAGCACCACCACCTGGCCCTCCCTTAGGAGGTGGTTCCCCACCCACTATCGGTCCCTCCGGACCTAGAGGTAGCCGCCAAGTCATCGCAACACCTGCTACTGCTTCTCTCCGAACCATGGTCCGCCACATCAATGGAACCCCCACACACTACTCTAGGATTCCCTCATCCTGGATACATGACCACATGCCCTCAAACACTCCCTGTAGCACCGCCTCCAAGCGGTGACGAATATCCTCAAACTCTCCCCTAGCCTCAGCCGAAGGAGAATGTGATGGACCTGCACCAGGGTCGTCAAAACGACGTCTCCTAGCCGCTCTCTCATCACTAGCAGGTCTCTCCTCAACATCCTCTCGTCGTTGTCTCTCTCCTGCGCGCGGTTCTCCCCATGGAGGTCTCACCTACCCCTGACAAACCGACGCTCTAACCAACTCAACCTCACGCTCGCGAGGTCCCACATTTGCACATACAGACAAACAAAGGATAGCATCAACATCCATCTATACATAATACACATGCTATACTATCTAAATATCAAAACATCAAAAAATCACATCATACCTCAGCGATCGAACACCTCTCCTGGAGGTAACAACATCTTCAGATCATCCCGGAAGTCCACCCCACAATACGGATATTGCAGTATGATCTACGACATCTGATGCCACACCTGTGCAGCCTCGACCGTGAAAAAATGGCCACCCTCCCCACCACCGTGATGAATCAAGATCCTAGACCACCACTTCATTTGGGGCTCCCGTGCACCAAGTGCACCCAATAAAACTCTAGGTCACAACATCGACACCCTCTCCAAAAACCATGCAACCAATATGGACCCAAAAGTGAACTCCCCTGAGTCCACAAACCGACACCTATCTAGCTGCCCTACCATCTTGGCATGCAGCATCATGCCCCAAGCAAAATTCTCTCCTGCTAGCATCCTCCCCATAATCCTCAGCTGACCACCACTGATCTGTTGAGTCGTGAGGGACCCATATACCCTCACAACCATCGCTGCCACACAATGATGAACCAGGGAATCCATAGCCCTGATACTCACCACAGAGCCTGACATAAAGTCCTCCCTCGTATAGTACCTCTGGCCTAAGGTAGCCAACTTCCCATCCCCAGGTAATACGGGCTCTGCCGGTAAGGGCGTTCCCCGAAAAGGGAGCCCAGTCAAAAAATATACATCCTCCACCGCATTGAAGGCCAACTACTCACCCCACACCATAAAACAATGCAGATCCAGACTCCACATCTGAATCAAGAACTGTGGGAGGTACTCCTAGGCCCATACCAAGGGGCACTCAAAGAACTTCAGCAGCCCACAAGATGCCAAAGTATCACGAACCGCCAACTCCTCATTGGTCATAGCCTTCCTGAGCTGTGACCAATCTCTCTCTCTCTAGTGAACCAACATCGTCCAAATGATCACCTGCAACCACATAATCCAGTTCTCAGTCAGCCATCTCAAACATAAACACATTAACATCTCCAAAAAAGATAAGTTTTGCACCCGTCAGCTTTGCCTTCAAGGCGCAGCTGTTTAACCCTGCAGGCATGCACACATGCGCACCTGGTCATCCCACAGGCGCGCACACATGTGTTCCTATTCATCCCAAAAGCACACCCACATGCGCACCTATCGACCATACAGAGGCACCTTCATGCACCCCTGTCACATATACAGGCGCGCATCATAGCACGCCTGTTCACTACACAATTGTGCACACATGCACAATTGTTTAGCTTATAGGCGCGCATACCATGTGCGTATGTTTCCCCCATTAAGGCACCCCTGTGCGCAAATATTTTCATTATAGGTGTGCATCCATGCACGTATATTTCTCGATCCCCCACGCACTAGGGGGCCCACACCCACAAAACCCCTTGTACGACCCTCCATACAAGCCCTACCTAAAAATAGAAACCCTAATTTTATGCAGGATGATAAGACAACTAACCTGAAGCTCGCTAGTCCTGAATCGACTGCCTCATTCTCCCAGAATCTCCAAATCTCCTCTGAATATCTCTCATCCAATCACTCTCACAGTAGGTACAAATAAGGTGGCAGTGTGGGCCCTACAACTATATATAGTCCTTTTTTCCAACCTTCCAAACTCCATTCCGGGAGCTCCGGACGTTCGTTTTTTGATTCATCTTCAGCCATGGGATCATCACCCTATCCTCTACATCAACATAGTCCCTGGGTCATTTTTCATCCTTAGCCCCTGGGGAGCCATTTTTCCATACCCCGTTCAGGTACACATGCTCATGTTCAAAATTATCAAATAAATGATTATATGTTCGATTATTTTCAGATATTTTTTACGTCGGGTATTTGGTTGTCATGTGTGCAGGTACTTGGTCATCACACACCAACACGACCCCTTCAGGTATATACTCAACACTGACATGTAATCATTCCCTCTGAATCTCAATTACATCTCCAGTCACACCCTCTGAAATTTGTCTTTAGGGTCCCTATATCCGGCTCTACAATATTGTCACCTCCACTGCATTTTGGGTATTGTCACCCGATAGTACTCTCCCCCACATGAGTTGTCCCATTCATACCCCCCCCTTGGCACTTTGACACTCATGCTATTTTCAACCTTTATGGATGGGAGTCCCGATAGTCTTACATCATGTCGCAAATCAGCCACATACTCCTTCTCCTCATTTTGCTAACCTACCCAATGGACTCCCAGGGTACTTCCTCATGGTTTTATTTTGAGTGCACTCCCACAACACCATTTACCATCCATTTCATCCACCACCAGTTTGCCCATCTTCAKATTTCCCTCCATWMATTKCCCTCCTACAGAAACCTGCCTATGGGGCCCCAACCATCCACTTGTTTTTTACACCTACTTGCACCATCCTCAGGACAAGCCATCTTCCACTGGGGCACCCATTTTTGTATCTGCATTATTAACCCCACTGATTTTTTAATTCTTTTTGTAATTAAGTCGTTGTTTCCAGCATTTTACATAGCTTTTTGTCATCACCTTTGGCGACCTTCTTGGAAAACGCAACCCATGTCTCCCTTGGTTGGGGCATTCCTTATCACTTACTCCTGTTGACATCGTCCATAAACTCCGAGTATCCCATAGGCTACCTACCTCTACTCTCTAAGTTTGTTCACTTTGTCCCACCTCTGGCACAACTTATCCCATGTTGCATTGTCCCCCTGACACTCAACCTCGTTGAACGGTTGTGGCCACTTATACTTTTCATATATCCACAACCAAGGGCAGTCTTGAGACTCCACACATCTTGACTTCGTCCATGTACCTCCTCAGTTCCTGACCTCACCTAGTGGATTTTATGAAGCCCTTTGCTTCTTGGATTCGTGTCTCCCTTTTTGTTGACATCAGCATAGTTTCCAGAAGGGAGACAGTATCTTGACTCTCATTACCCTTACAATGAGGAGTCTTGGATGACACAGGGAGAACCATCATTTCTCTCTGTTGTCGTTGACCCCCATAACATTCAAATTCAACACTTTCTCATGTTACAGTGGGTCTTACTTTGCGACTATTGCAGTTGTTTTTTATATTTTTACCGAAGACCTCTGAACTTTGTTGGGCTATCAATGCCCACAGAATCCATGATCCTTCTTACAAGCGTCATTGCCTAATATTCAGAGTATGTTCCTCACCAGAATTGTCCTCTGCCTTTATCAAAACCGCCCCCGAGGGTGCTGCAGTTTTCTACATCAACACACAGTTTCAGTTACTATACAACACCCTTTTTGAGTTACATGACATGAACATGGGGCATGCCTGCCTCGTTTGTACACAATTTATTTTCCACACCTTGCGAAAGGTTGGGTCCTACAGGTTTCCTTCTCCCTCCAACAGGTCACTCTTGATACTCTCACTATCTCTCTTTCTTACAATGGTACTATCAGTAGAAGAAACATTGATGAATTTTGGCTATCCATATGCTCCTAACCTCATCCATCAGGGGGCATCTGTTATCACTAAAATTTCATCCGCAAATGGTTACAGGAATCCAACATATTCAAACAGCTATGAGTCCACCCATGGACCAAAATTACCAAAAACACATTTCCAACAGGTCCAAAAATATACAACCAGTTATAAAATCAAGATGCGCTATGAATACACAGGGCGCGTGCGCACATGCACCATCAAGAAACGCAGGAAACACGCACATGCACACGATGCGCGACTGTGGATGCTAAAAGCCCAACACACCTAAAAATGATGCATATATGATGTTGGTCGGCCTCCCACCCACTTCTGATTCATCTTCCAAGTCGATTTGACATCCAAATCTCAACTGGATCCAGCTGGGTGGCTGGTCAAAGACCTAAAGGTGCCCTAAACAACCCCTTTTCACACTAAAAGATGGTTGCACAATACCTCAAAGTGGTGCTATAAAACAAGGCCATGGGTACACTACATTTTCAAGGAATTCATTTGCAAGGTTATGCTGCTGCTATTTTCTTAGGGAAACCTCTTTTCTCATCAAGGGCATACTAGCACCATTCCATTTGGGAAATCCACATCACCTTTTGAGTGGTTTAGCTTGGGATTCTTTCACCATTTCTTTCAAGTTTTCAAGTTGTAAGAAGAGCTCAATCTTGGGGGTCCAAGAGCCCTCCCTTGGAGGAAGAAGGGACCCAAATTCCCCTTTATCTTTGGTGTTTTATTTTCACTAATACAATCCTTTCCATCGGTGACATGAGTCTTGTTTATTTCTTGTTCTTATGTCCTTATGCACAATAGTTTAATTGTTTTTTTCCTTTCCTAGTTTAATTCTTAACTTAGTATTTTATGTTTATTCTTCTAACCCTTTCCGTTACTACTGTATTTTTAATCTAACCTAACTAAGCTTGTAAGCATCTCTGTTTTGCTCATTTAGGTGACAAAAGAGGTGCAACAATGTTGAAAATGGATATCCAAGCCTTTAAGTTCTCAGAGTAGACATGAACTCTGAAGTGCTTCTTCAGGTCGAGTAGCCAAACTTCTGTTTCTTCCCCCTTATTAATATCTCCATCAAAGGTGGGTGGTTTGGATTTCTTGAATTCTTCAGGGTCACGAATCTTGGAATGTTTCCTCTTCTTTCCTCTCATCTGAGAATGGGAACTAGTGTTTCCACTAGAATATTCCCTAGAGTTGTCAGTGTCCTTAGAGAGACATTCTGATGAGTATCTCTTGACTCCCTATTGGGCCTTCCTTGAGGTGCTCCTCCTAGTGTGGCCACTTTCTTGACCATGCTTTTGTATCTCAGGTGGACTTGGAGTTTTCTTAGTATGGTACCTATCCACATGACTTGTAGCTAGACCATATTGTAGTTGTCTTTCTATATCTGATAGAATTTGCAGTAGGACTGCATTAATTTCAATTTACTTTTTCTTCTCCTTTATCAACCTTTCATTGTCAACCTTATAACTCTGTAATTCTTCCATGAGGCTTCTTACATTTTCGTCCAAATATGGAGGGGTTTCCACCGCATTCCTTTCATCATATTCTTCCTCTCTATTGTGGGAGCTCTCCCCCAACGCATGTTGTGTCACCATTCCTCACACTGTAGTTTTCCTATTGTTCACTGACTTCTCGAGTGCTAATAAATTTTTTTATGTTAGTTACTAATCTACCAATTCATGATCAACACATGTCATTGTAAAGTGAAGTCAACTTATTTATTTGGAAACATTAACAACATACAATGTATACTTCCAAAACATCTATCAATAGTAGAAGGTTTTGTTCCTCTCTTCAATAGAGATTCATAAAAGTTTCTTATAGAAGGGGGGCGAGGTAGGGTGTTGATCCGGATTTTATGAGAAGAACGAAATGACTACAAATGCTTAACATAGAATAACAGAGATACAATAAAACCGGTTTTCTATTCAATAAGAAAATAAGTTGAAACTGTAAAATGCAGCGGAAAACAAGCTTGCTAGAATGGTGGTGGCTTATATCTGAGAAGAGATGTGATGGCTATGCTCATTCACAAAAAAATCATTACAATGAGGCTCTGAATGCCTTTTTACAATAAACAGGAATGTCAAAAACCCTAGACATCCAAAACCTAACCCTAGGAGATGAAGCGCCAAAAGTCATGTGGGCCCCGTCAGGGTAAATTGGTACATCAATTTCCTAGGGTCGTAACTTTGGCATACTATCTTCGTTTGATGCATATGATACATCGTTAGAAATATCTATTCGAGGAATATAATAGTTGGAAAAAAATATCATATTGATCATTTTCTACCGAACCATGCCCAAAAAACGTCGTTTAGGGCCTCAAAACGGTTTCAGAAGTTCAGGACCCGAAAAACTGCCAAAAATAGTAAATTACCAAAATTGCCATAAAACTGTTTTAAGCCAATTGGAAAAGGTGGGTGGACACCGATATCTACCTGAATCAATCCTCCCTCCTTAGGAATCAATGGTCTCCATTGCATTGAGTTCCCCCATCATATGAGGAAATTTCTACTGAATTTGGCCTTGGGTGAGCCACTTGCCTTGGTGCAGGAGTTGCCCTACTTTCACGACTCAATAAAGTTGGATCCTTTGCTATCGAGTGCCCTTGATCTGTGTGTCCAAAATATGATCATTGGTCTCCTGTTGTATGCATTCAGGGTTGAGCTATGTTGGTGTCAGTTGTTCTGCTACTTCTGAGGTGTCCAATAATGGTGGGAAATAAGGTCGTAGGAGATCCATGTTGAACATTGGGTGTTGTTCAAAGAAAGGAGGATTGTTGAGCCCAAAAGAATTATCCCCCATAGCCTTGGTGATGGTGTACAACCCATAACGAAGTGGGCGAAGCTTTCGATGGGGTCCTATAAGGTGTTCTTTCTGCAAGTGCAACCAAACTTTGTCGCCTACCTGAAACTTATGTGGCACCCGATGTTGATCATGGCACTGCTTGTACTTGTCATTGGACTTCTGTAAGATATCTTGAATCTATTGGCGGATGTGCTAGATCCGCTCAATGAACTGGCTAGCTTTGTCAGCTTCATTTGGAGTAGGAGATGAGTCGGCCGAGGTGACCGCAAGGGGAAGTGAAACATCTATGGGACCCAATGGTTGGAATCCAAACCCCACCTGAAAGGGGTTGTGGTCGGTTGAGCTATGAAGGGCTCGGTTGTAGATATGTTGGACATATGGAAGACTCTCATTCCATGTGCGAGGGTGCTTGGAATTATACATGCATGGGATATGGACAATCATTCGATTTATGCCCTCATTTTGGCCATCTGTCTGGGGGTGGAAGGTCGTGGATTTGGTGAGCTTGGTGTCTAGCAATGACCAGAGGCTCAATCAGAATGTGCTGAGAAATCAAATGTCCCAATTTGAGACAATGGTTTGTGGGATTCCAAAATGTACCCAGACTCATTCAAAGAAGAGCTTGGCAGTGGCCTCTACTATGATGCTCTTCTTACAGGAAACTAGAATCACCATCTTTGAAAAGTGATCAACAACCACGAAAACACAGTCATTTCCCCAATTGGTGGATAGGAGGCCTGACATGTAGTCCATTGAGATGGATTCCCATGGCCTATCAGGAGTAGGAAGAGGGGTGTACATGACCTATTTATTAGTGGTCAGTTTGGCAATAGTGCAGGCAGTGCAGGACCTGATATAGTTGTTGACCTCCTGTCGAAGTTTCGACTAGTAGAAATGTTTTTGTAGCATTTCCACTGTATTTTCGATGTTGAATTGCCCTGCCACCCGACTATAGTGGGATTCCCAGATCAGCTTCGCTCGCTTGCTTGATGGAACATAGATATGGCCCAGATGACACAACAACCCATCCTGAAGATGGAAATTATCGACAAATGTGTTTTCACCCAACATTTGGTAGGTGGTGGCGAAGTCCAGGTCTGTCTTATAGAGTTGGGGTCATCCAGAGGTCGCCACATGGCCTTGGCCCTTCAGCGGGCAATGTTCAAAATTTTACATTGAACGTTCCTATAGTGTACCATGCCCCAAATCATCTGAACTCCCAGATTCCTGAACACGTCATCAATCACATTGGCTAGTTAGGAACAAACCAGAAGCTGACACACGATGAGGGCCACGGGTGACACATGTCCTGGATAGGGGGTGACACGTGTCATGATCTAATAGGCATAAGGCATATGTGAATCATCCATATCTGGGTGACACATGGCATGCATAATGTGGGTCCATGTCACCTTGAATGATGTCAGGAAGCCACGTAATTTTGGACTGATAGTTGCCTAGCCCTTCGATCTCACAGTCACTAAGATTCCATGTAGTCCTCGGATCCACGACCTCCATTACTTCAGGGTTTCGGACTTCACAACTCCTCACATCACAATTCCCCCAAAGAGCCAAGTATCTGGAATTTCATATCTGGCACCACGTGTCCTCTAGCTATAAATGACTAAGATTCACTTCGCCGTTCACGACTTCAGGAGTTTTCACACCTTGAAAACTCTTGTCCAAGTTCCTCCGGAGTACCAAGTCTTCAGAATCTTGGATCTGGCGCTAATTTTCCTCTACCTAACATTCACGACCGTGATTTACTCTAGATTATAGAGCTCCGAGGGAACTCACATGTCCCTATACCGTTGAATACCCAAACTTCCAGATAGCCATTGATCTGTGGACACATGTCCTTCTATTATCAACGATCCATATTACTTCGCAACTTTGACATTTTGAAGTTTTTACGCTAGACCGCTCCTATTCTCCCAAAGTGGAACTTCGTCGAAGAACTTAACGTTACACTTCCTAGGTCTGATCTAATGACTGAGAGAGATCTTCACTGGATTCCTAGATATACAACCCTCACCAATTCATGACTCCGACCTTTGGCTATTTTCAAGGATTGTGGAATCATAAGTCCCGAAGTCCCGAAGTCTCGAATCCAAAAAGGGCTAGCTCCTTTCGGACTAGCGCAGGGTTCCCAGATCTTGGTCATATGGGTCCTTTGGAAATTATCGTGGGCTAAGTGCTAGTCCTTTTTGCAACAAATGGGTTAAGGACCTGGGCATGATTCCTTGGTCAGATGGGTGGATACTCTGAGGGAAACACTCTTTTTTCCCATAGAGTTAAACTTAACATTCCCGTTTGTTAACACCGAGTAAATTGCTTTGGATGAGGAAACAACCTATAAAGGTAACCAAAAACCTCTTTATAGTTGGGTACTAGCCTACTCAGTTCAGAGAGGGATCTAGTTTCTGATAGATGGTTTTCTTGATAAAACAATGGCTAGGGTTTAAAATTTTGAGTGGATTTAATAAAGTTTTGTTGGCAAGGAGGAGAAGGATGTTTTTTGGGCTAT
Organism: Picea sitchensis; assembly: GCA_010110895.2. NCBI lineage: Eukaryota > Viridiplantae > Streptophyta > Pinopsida > Pinales > Pinaceae > Picea > Picea sitchensis. The sequence goes on from SNQJ01S0017414.1 coordinate 14,406, forward strand.
GGAGTCAAATCTTGAAAATGAATGAAACTAATGTATGGTAGATAGAACCTCTCAGAGGAACAAAGGATAAATTATGTGGATGAAACCTTCAGTTTTGAACTTGTTGTAGGGGGTGAAAGAGGAAAAAGGCAACACATAACAGAATCAGAGTACCATATAGATGAATTCTGACCTAGTTAGGAAGAAAGGACAGAATTTAAATTCTTTGAGTCTAGAGCACCATTTAGATTAATTATACACTCTTAAATATCAATTTAAACAGAGGAAAAAATGAGATGCAGGTAGGGACACAAGAGATACATACAAAAGATAAGAAACACATTGTCATCTCATCACCATTAGAATCTTTTTCATGAAGGTTCAAGACTTCTGCAATTTCATTTCATTCAAATTCAAAAATTTACAATGAAGATAAAAAAATACTATAGTTCTTCCAACTTGCCCCCTTTACATAAAAAAAAATCAAAATATATAAGAACCTATTTGCTAAACTAGGCTACTAGGAGTCGAGCTCTAGCTGACTACAATAATGGATCTGGTTACATTGGAAGAGAACAACTCCAAAACGACTTTACTAAAAATAGTAAGTCTGTTTTGACCATATTTAATGCAAAACAAAACGTATCTTATACAATCAAATATATGAGCAAAATTCGATTCATATGTGTGGATGAGTCATCATGTATTTTTGGAGACCCCTTTGAGACAATTGGTGCACTGTTAGGTATCCTTGTCACCTTTGCGTAGCAGACTGGAGCTAGCGCTACACAAATGCTACCTACAATGTTTGCGTAGTGCGCTTGGTTTTCTTGAAACTTGTGTAGATCCAAGTGGTAGCTACCGATTTGAAATCTGATTTGACCTCCAGTGTGGTACATCAATCATTTTATACTATTCTTTTCAATCATATGTATCTACATCATTTGCGTAGCACAGGCTCGCTACGCAAGTGTTGTGTATGCTTGTTTATCAGTCAAAACTGTAGTTAAGTTCAAAAAGTTTCCTCATACTGTCATATTTGTTTGAATCAGAGGCACACGGATTTCAAAAAATATGTTTCTTATAGAAATATGTTAAACCTTGCTAATTTTATTCCTCCTTTAATCACCATTTAGGTTGCATCTGTAATGGATTTTTTCCCAAAAATGCAAAATTGTGAGTTTCCTCCCTTCATATTTGTGCTACTTTTGGAAGTAGTTCTAGTCTTCTTCTAGCTTCATCATTCAATCACATATTTTGCTTTAAATTCTTGTTCTCCTTCCTCAATGTTAGGTTCTACACTTTCAAATTTCCCACCTGCCTAAACAAGGTTGCATTTCTCTTCAATTTTGACTGAGCATTAGAAAGGGATGCACAATCATTATCTATGGCTGGTTTTCATTCCTTGAAATCATTCATGATTTTTTCCTCTGATATTCTCTATTCTTCCCTAAGCTTGATGAATTGATCTTGAGCTTCTCTTAGCTTCTTATTCAACCATCTTATTCTTTTTTCTCCTTTTGTGGGTGAAGTAGGGGGGTTTTCGCTTGCTGCAAGTTGGACCTGTGTCTCTGAACTCTTCTTCCTAGATGAGGATATTGTCAGAGGAGTTGTAGGCTTGGCCAAAACTATGGTCTCAGGGCTGTGCATGACCTCCTTCCCCTTTGGCATTTATTTCATGGGGTCTGTCTTGTTCTGTGGTGTTTGTTCCTCAGAACCTCTCTCAACTATATTTCTCTTCAAATCTCTTCTCTCTTGATGAAACTAAGAAATCACATGCTGAGCCTCTCTGAGCTGTTTTTGCATTCCCCTAAATTTTGAGTCTTTCTCTCCTACTTTTGTTTGGCCTTCATCCATATCCTGAGATGCAACCTCAACATATTATGTCTCCAATGTAGGTGTAGGAATTCTTCTAGATGTTCACCTTGTGGTTGGCCTTCTGGGTGTCTGGGTCTCTTTTGGTTCATGTGTAAACAATAGCTTCCTACCCTTTTTTGGAATTGGTTGGATTGGAGGAGAGCCTTCAACTTCCTTTCCTTTACCTTTCTCTGCAACACTTTCTCCCTTTTGACCTGAACTGTTAGGAGACAATATTTCAACTAACAATGGGGTATCCCTTTTGGGGTCTAGGGAATATTGGCCGAGGAAAAGAAAGAATCCCAATCCCTATTTATCTTTCTGAGTTCCTCAACAACTATTATCTTCACTAAGGAAAAGTGGAACAAGCTACCCTTAAGTTGGTCATCCCTTGCTTGGACCTTGTCTGCCATATTTCCTAAGCTTCTATACATGCAAAAAGGTAAGTTGAGAGCGTTCTTCCCTGTCCAGTGCATGAGGAGTCTCACATGGTACTGGTATACCCTATCAAACCTACCCTCACAAGTAAAATATCTTTGTATGACCCTCAACATATTCTCATAGGGATCTAGCACATACTCCTTAGGAATGGTGGCTCCTATCTTCTGATTTATATATTTAGGCTTGAGAAAATCAATGTTAAACACAGAATCCAAAGGAATACCTTTAAAACATATTTCCCCTAGGAATGGGATCTCTGTAGCAGCATCTATTTTCCCCTATGACATTGGGAACATAGCCCCAACAAATTTTTTCTGGACACCATTTAAGTTGAGGGAAAACTCCTTTGTCATATGTTGGTTATATCTTTGAATTTTCTCACAAAATCGAATGCACCCGATCTGCTCAAAAGAAACTATGAACGCAGGGTCTGAGTTCACTAAACTGAGGCTCTATGGCTCATACCTTAACACATTCCCTCCTCTGTGCCTCTTCTTCTCCTCTTTTGTCATAGTTGAATGAATAACTATGTAAGATGGATGTGAATCTATGGCAGGCAGAGAAGTGCTCAAAACCTAACAGGTAAGTTTACACAACAAGTCTAACAGAGCTAGGGTTTGTTTCAAAACAGTATGAAAACATTTTTTATGTGAGATGTATGTTACTTAACCAAGTATCAATGCATGGGTAATCATGTTTTAAATGTGTTTATTGTTGATTAAGGTTGGTTGTCATTGATGTCAACCCTTGAAGAAATCCTAGTAGCATAAAGGTTTGGGTAATGGACCCAAGTTTGTTTGATGTAAAGATGACTCATTATCTTCTTTTCATGGTTGATAAGAAGTACAAATGGATGAACTCCAAAGTGGTCCCCTTATGGTGAAATCCCTCATGGTAAGACGCTTTGCGGATTGAGTTATCCTAGAGGTATGGTTAGAGAACCCATGCTTAATTTTGGAATACTGAGATTAAGGTCAATGAATTTGTTAGTGAAACTATCCTAGATGGATAATGCTTGTCATGCCATTTCTGGTGGTATGTGTAACATCGCATAACTCCTCATGGTTAGAGAGTTATGGCCATGTGAAGTTGGAGAACCCTCATGAGTCATCTAGAAGCCCCAAAAAGTCAAAGTGTTTCCAAAAGAAATTGTTTAAATAGTAAAGTTAATGGGGAACTCCCTAAAATAAGGAAAGTGGGATGCTACATGAAAATATAAATAAGACGCAAGGCTCTCTCATTTTAATCATACTTGAATATCATTGAATATCTATTTTTGTGAAAGGTTATTTGGGCAGGTATTATTGATAGAGAAAAATTGCAGCAGGAAAAGTGCAGCAGGAAAACTGCGATAGAAAAAGTGCGACAAAAAAATCGTGGCAGAAAAATCACGGCAAAAAAATGCAGTAGAAAAATCGCGGTAGAAAAAGTGCGGAAAAAAAATCGCGTCAGAAAAATCGTGGAAAAAAAAGTGTGGAAAAAAAATCGCGGCAGAAAAAGTGAAGCAGAAAATTCGTGGCAACAACATGGTTGGGGTCTATTTATGAGAGATATGGCACATCTTGTTTGAGGTATGTTTTATGAGCTATGGTTTATCTCTTGAGATGGTATTGGATGTTCAGTATTGTTGCATATATCAGATTTGTTGAGGGATACAGTTGGTATTTTTTTGTTGGTATTTGGCATATGGGTATTGATCTTTCGGTTGTGATGTGTTGTTGAAGTTGTGGGTTTAGCTTGAGGCTACATAACTATGAGGTTGTGGCACATGGTTTGATGTAAGGGTTTATGGTATTTGGTTTATGGATAGAGTGATGAATATTTTATGGTTATATTGGTGTATGTCTTTGGTATATGGTTGAGGTACATATTGGGTAAATGGTTGAGACAAGGAGTTGATGTGTTGGCACATACATGACGTGTATAGTTGATGAGTTGGCACATACATGAGGTGTATAGTTGATGAGTTTTCACATACATGAGGTGTATATTTGATGATGTTGGTACATCTTGATGAGTCAAGGTTGATGCATGGTACATGTTGGTTCAAGTTATTAGTACAGGTTGTTTGGTGCAGGTTGATTGGTACAGGTTGTTACAGGTTATTGGTATAGGTTGACAGTGGCAGTGGTTGATTCAATGAAAGTGACAGGTTGTCTACATTTGGCATTTATATTTCAGGGCAGTTGGACGGGTCAAAGACAAGTAGTTGTAGCCACCTTCCGGTTGTAGCCGGAGAACTTAGGGGGTTGTAGCCTCCTTCTGGTTTTAGCCAGAGAATTGTGGAGTTGGAGCTTCCTTCGGGTTGTAGCCTAAGAAACTAGGGGTTGGAGCCTCCTTCCAGTTGCAGCTGGAAAACAAAGGAAGTTGGTGCTTCCAATGAATGTAATTCTTCAAGACATATAATAAAAATCATTCCATCGTTTTCTCCCGCTTTGGGTTTCCACGTAAAAACACTAGTGTACTATGTATGCATATGATTGCTCATTTGTTCATTGTTTATTTACTCTGCAATTATTGGATGATAATGCTACATTGATACAACACTTTCATTATATGGTTAAATAGGATTCAATTGCTCTATTACTGATTCACCCCCCCTCTTCGTAATCCGACAATTGGTATTAGAGCGAGTTCCTTCAAAAATCAGTTTAACCACTGAAAGGAAGATCATGGAGAGAAAAAACTTGTATAAAAATGGAATACCACAGTTTGATGGAAAAAAGTATGCATTTTGGAGAATAAGGATGAAGACATATATACAGGCACATGGATTTGAAATTTGGCAATCAATTGTAGATGGATACATAGTACCAACAGTTCTGCCAACAAATGACAAAGCAGTGAAACTCGGTCAGAATAATTCCAAATCCACAAATGCACTTCTGAATGGTCTTAGTGAAACAATATTCACCAAAGTTGCACATTGTAAATCCGCTAAATATATTTGGGACAAACTTCGAAATATTTATGAAGGAGATTCAAAAGTCAAAGAAATAAAGCTTCAAAATTATAGAGGTCAGTTGGAACAACTTAAGATGAAGGAAGATGAGAATATTGTAGCTTATGTTTTACGAGTTGATGAAACAGTAAATGCAATCATAGGATTGGGAGAAGAAATCAAAGAATCTGTAATTGTTTAAAAGGTACTAAGATCTCTTCCTATGAGATTTGACCCTAAGATATCAGCACTAGAAGAAAGAGAAGATCTGAACTCAATAAGCATGGGCGAATTACATGGAATATTCATAGCATATGAAATGAGAACTGAACAGGAAAATCTAGATACAAAAGAAGAATCCTTCAAAGCATCCAAAAATTCAAAGCAAAAAGAAAAAGAACTTAGCAACAACAGTGACGTCTTGAAAGATGATGAAGAAGTGGTCAACTTTGTCAAAAGATTGAACAAGGGAACCAACGATAGGTATAGAGGTAAGCTTCCTTTGATTTGTTTTAATTGTGATGGTATGGGTTATTTTTCTAACAAATGTCCTCATAAGAAAAAGAGAAACAATGAAGGTTACTCGTATAGAAAACAAACATATAAAGGAAAAAGAATCACAAAGAAAGTTTTCAAGAAAAGCTTATGCACCAAAGAAGACATTTCATCATCAGATGAAGATGAAGTCAGTGACAGTGAGATAGAAAGAGTTCTATTCATGGAAGTAGAAGACTCTGATAAAGAAGACTTCGATGAAGAATATGAAGAAGCTGAAGAAGAACATGAAGAGGCAAAAGTTGACTACCGAGAAGAATTGATGTGTTCCATAGAAGTTATCAGAAGAGAAAATAAGAAAAACAAGAAACTACAAGCAGAACTAGACAAGAAACAATACACTCAAGAACTTGAACAAATTATCACAAATTTGAAGGTTCAAATAGAAGAAGATAAAAGAATTGAAGAAAAAATCAAAGAACACCTAGAATAAAAAGACAGGATCATTGGAAATTTGGAAGCAGAGATTGTCACATTAAGAAAGGATCTTCAAAAGAAAAATATGCAGAATAGATCAAAAGTTTTGGATGACATTATCAATAGTCAAAAACCTCATCATGGAAATTCTAGACTTGGATACAATAAGACAGAAAAGGGATCAAGCTCCAAAACAACAGAGCAAGAAACATATCCAAAAAGCTATGCAGAAACAATCAAAGGGGACAGAAAGATATACAAAGAATATTACAGGGACACTCCTCCACCGAGAAGATTCAGATTTCAGAATCACCAACCAACAGATAGGCCTCAGGAAGAAAAATAATTCATAAGAGTACCTCCTTTCATAATATCTTCAA